>LKNJ01001626.1:59991-143960 GCA_002120245.1 Maccullochella peelii
GGGGCAGCATGTATGGTGAAGATCGTAAACTAACACTGTAGCCATGCATGGCTGCCTGCAAACCCTGGAGTGGATTTTTACTGCAACAGGATGGACCAACAGATGTATAGATAGATAGACAGACAGACAGATAGATAGACAGATAGACAGATAGACAGACAGATAGAGAGAGGGAGAGAGATGATGACACAAAACTCTGATCCTCATTCAAATGCCTAGTTTGCCCACAAGCTGCTGAATATTTTAGAGCAATTCAATTAGTCAATGGATAAAGCTACAAGGCAGGACAAACACACACACACACACACACACACACACACACACACACACATTTAGCATCCCAGATGGACACTTTCTATAAGTCTTGCACACACACACACATGCATGGACATGGACAAGAAAAACTGGTTACCTCGATTAGATGGGGGCTGGTGACCCTTTCTGTAGCTCTGGACAGTCTAAGCACATGCAGTACAGTGGTATGGACTGTGTGTGGGTGTGTGTGTGACAGTAACCTTCACACATTATCACCTGTTGGGAGTAGAGTAGCACAGTGCAGTGGTACACCTTATTGTGAATGAAGTCAGAATGAGTGTCTGTGGTTTAAACCCTCACACCTGATTGTTTGTCTTTGCTACTTTCTCACCGTGTCCCCGCTTGACAACCTCTCACACATACAGATACGCATTTTTACTCCATTGTAAAAGCAGCAGTTTTTTTAAAGTGTCATGACTCATAGAACAAAATGTGAAAATCTCTTTATCTTGTGTTAACCACAGACCCTATTTCAGGCATCCAACACAAAAACCCATTCAAGAAACCCACTGACTTCCAGACGAGGGACCCAGAAGTGCAACAATGCTAACTCATTTCCAGGTTTTAGGACTCATTGTTGCAGCACTCTGTATGAACTGGAGCTCATGCAACACATGTTCGGTTAACTGAAGTTGAATACAACCAATACATTAATTTGAACTGAATGTTATTCCATTAACAATGTAAATGAAAATGGTATGCCTACTGAAATTACCAGAAATTCTGTTTGTTAGCATGCTATATCCACATGTGCTCCCTATGCTAACATAACTTAGCCACAGAGGCCTGGCCTACACAACTAGGACTACAGATCGCTTGTGCCAGCAGGATGGAATAAATAATAAAACTGCCCGTGTGCAACCTGCTCTTATAGGGCACAGGTTAGCACCTTGACAGGGATATTTGGTGCCTTTTCTTGTTTTATCCTTGATAAGACATTTCCAAATAACAAGGCTAAGTCATGCTTGCGGCTGTACTTAGGCACAGTGGTGCTTTGAGCTGAATGCTAATGCTAGCATGGCAACATGCTCACAGTGGACAAAATAAAATGTTTTACCAACTGATGGTGCTAGGAGAAAAGTCAAGGGATCACAAAAGTTATCAATTACAATTCACCCTCTGGAAAACATGTACCTAATTTCATGGCAATTCATCCAATAGTTGTCAAGATATTTCAATCTGGACCAAAGTGGAGGACCGAGTCATGCCACTAGCGCAGCGAAAAATATTACAGTTTTTTGAAGTGTCATAAGTCATGACATAAAAGACATAAAAGACGGTTTCAAAACCATTAGTAAATGAATCAGTAGAGGAACCAAAAATGTCAGGATTCATTCTTTTTAAGACCCTTGAAGAAACATGTTCATACTTTCCATTGGAGAGGTCAAAAGTTACAGGAGCAGATATAAAACAGCCTGTTCACGTCTTTTCTGCCACTCTGTCCCACTTCCATACCACGCACTAATTCCAAGTGGGTTTTTAACATGCGGTGTGTCACACTGGGGGGCAAAAAATCAGCACAAAGCTCAAAGATGCCAGCGTGCAAACTACATTTGCTTGATTTTTGACAATTAAAAAAACAAACAAAAAAAACTTGAATTCCATGATCACTGACTTGTAGAAAAAGGAAGAGCAAACAAAATTTTTATTTTCCACGGCGCTGAATTTAGCTTCCACTCTGCAGAGATTCACTGTTGGATTCATTCATAGACATGCTCACACACACACACACACACACACACACACACACACACAATGTTGAGGACACAGTAGGGAGACAGAAACACGCTGATGTGCTCAGTACCAGAGTAGCCGGGAGATGGACAGATGGACGAGTGCTCTTTTTACAGCCTCTTCTCCTCCCTGTGAGTGTGTGTGTGTGTGCCTGCACATGTATGTGTGTGTGTGTGTGAGTGTGTGTGTGCCTGCACATGTATGTGTGTGTGTGTGAGTGTGTGTGTGCCTGCACATGTATGTGTGTGTGTGTGAGTGTGCCGTATGTGTATGCCCCATGCCTAGCATAACACTGGCAGAGCGTTGCTGCCAAAGTGGGCATCTGGTCTGTGGACTATCACAGGGGAGAGAGAGAGGAGAGAACAGGCACACCAATATACGCCCTCCTCTCTCTCTCTCTCTCTCTCTCTCTCTCTGAAGTTGTGGATGCAGCTAATCCTGCTACAGATCTTGCTCTGGTTCTTGGTTGTCACTGCGCAGCAATAATTAACCACACACACACACAAAGAAAAGGAGAGAAAGAGCACACTGGTTGCAGATTTCAACACCAAACAGTTGTGCGTTCAATATACAAATGGAGACAAACATGCAAACCACACACACGGGCCAGAATAAAGGTCAGACACTCTCTCAGTGGCTTCATTTTCTGTCAGAATCAAGCTGTGTGTGTGTATGGTGTATTTCAGTGGACTGTTTCCAGGTTGTGTAGGGGACAAACTGTCTCCGGGGCCCACAGCATCACACACACACAAACACACACTACACTAATAAATACACACCTATCGGTTTCACTCAAAAGTTCACTCTAAACGATGAAACATCATCCTCCACCAGGCGGTAAACTTTGAACCTTTGTTCTCTACTTGCCTTTGAGCATTATCAAGTGTTTTGGGTGGAACCGAAAAGCCAAGTTTAGTTGGCAGTGTCCTTCTTTATGTGAGCGTGAGTGAAATAAAGCTGGTCTGTGTTCAGAGAGAGCTGACCAGGCTGCACTTTAAAGGGAAGGTTTGGATTATCAGCAAACTGTTGCGTGTTTACAGCCGCCCCTTTCCCCGTGAAGAAATGTCAGTTTCTTCCTGGCTTTATGGGCCGGGTGAATCCTCTGCAAACTAACACACATGTGTACGAACACACACACACACGTAGAGATACTCAGTTATGATCATGCAAACAGAAAAGAGCTCAGATGCGGAGCGCCTTGGCAGCCGAATGGTTACATCACATGCCGTAGAACCGCAACGTCGCCAGTTCGACTCCAGCTGGCGACCTTTCTTGCACGTCATGCCCCTCTGCCTCCCCAATTTCATATCTGCACCTTCGCTCTCACTCTGTCCAATAAAAGCAAATAAATGCCCAAAAGAGCACCAAAGCACCTAAACGTGTGCATGAACACAAACACAGAAAAATGCAGTTGCAAACATCATCTCACCTCTCAACAACAAAACCACGTGCTGCTGTAATTCATACTATCTGCACAGAGTGTGTAGTTAAGTGGTTATTTTCAGCTGGCTAGACTTAAATACCCGATTTGACTTGCCTGCGGGAGTGTCCTGCTCTTGTTTGTATTATTATGTTATAATATTACATAGTATTTCCAGTCCTTCCCACTACTATTAGCACAAAATCTTTAAGCAGCACTGTTTATGTTGTGTTTTTCGTCACTGTTATTCAGTAAATGGCCTTTTGTCGGAAAGGTAACAAAGCAGTGACAGAGAAAGCCTGTTTTTAACACTTAAGGCACTTAAAGATTGAAATCCAAACAATTACTAGCTGTTTCCAGAGCTTTCAACCACATCTCGAGGTCTTCTTCAGCGGATGGAGTTCGCTCAGTTGCCACAGAAGTTCCATACTTAGTTTATGTGGTAACAATTGAGCTAGCAAATGCCATCCCCTGAGGAAGACCACGAAATCGATTTGAAAGCTCTGGAAAAGCTAGTATATGGACCTTGAGGTGGTTTTTTTTCTTTTTTTCGTCAACTTAGTTTACGTGGTTCTTTTGCATTTTGTTGTAGGACCTATTTTATCTCTTATGCTATTAACTTTAGCATTTTTTGTAAGCATTTTTTGCTGCATAAATATAGATATAAAGATATCTAACCTAAGTAACTCTAAAAAAACAGTTTTAACTTGCTGTAATATTTTTCATAATCATGTTGTCTAATATTAGTGGTTTACCATGAAGCTCTGAGGCCATGAAAGCCTCAGGTTCTTCTGCATTGCTGTGCACGTGTAAACTGCACTGTCACTGCAGGCTGCTCTCAGGTGGAGCATGATGGAGTCTCTGCTGCTCGCCACTGATCTGCAGTGTTCAACAATAACCACCAGGGCGCAGGCTGCTCCCAAAGAACATGAAACTGGTTCCCCATTCGTGTTGTCTGCAGTCAACTCTGCACTGAGGCGTCGTCTAACTATGTGAGAACACGTGAAATGGAAGAAAAGCAGCAGATAAAACAAAAAGATGGAACATCTGACTGTATTTTCATGCCCTCATTAACAACACACACTCTTGCTTTTCAGGTTAATGTGTGACCAAGTGTGTGACCAAGTGTGTGCCTCCACCCCTGTGTGTGTGTGTGTGTGTGTGTGTGTGTGTGTGTGTGTGTGCTCCCTTTCACGTGAGCAGACTGGGACTTAAACTTCGACCCCTGGTAGTTTTCACGCTGGGGCGGTCTGTCTCATTGTTTCGGTCCAGTGGTCGCCATGGCGACCCTGTAACCCGAGCCACCAGTCAGGTAGGGCAGGTAAACCGTGCCGATGCGACTTCAGGCTGCAGGTGTGTGTGTGTGTGTGGAGGCAGGGCCAAACGACAAGAGGCGTAAAGAGAGAAGAAACAAGAGCAAAGTTTAAACAGAGAGAAAGTGACAAATACTGGAGAGCTCAGACACTCATGAATGAGTCTGTGAGGGAGAAACAAAAAGGAAACATGCTGGAGGAAGAAAAGGAGGCTCAGGCCATGGAGGCCGAGGTGGATGAGGATGATGGCGCGTTCACTAACATCTCTCTGGCAGACGATGCAGGTAAAGCCTCGGGGGACTATTCAGCAATTGTTTTGGTCTTTTTTCCCCCAAAGTTAGCCCTTTTCTCATTTTGCATGTGCACAAAACAAATTCAGTTCAATTCAGTTTTATTCATATTGCGCCAAGTCATAACAGAAGTTATCTCAGGGCACTTTTTCATATAGAGGAGGTCTAGATCTGCAGCTGAGGAACCAGTCAAAGTATCATTCAAACTTCCATTCTTAACATGTTGGGTGAGATCTCTCAAGACTTTATACATTTCTAAATCCCTCTTCTTAAATTGTTTTAACTGTGCAATTCTCTGTTATATGTATTTTATATAGAGAAATTGCCACAGACAAGCCTGTAAATATGGAACATGCTAAAGTGACTATTAGTCTAAGCTGTCAAAAGATCTGCTCATTTAATCAAACTTTATTATTTTAATTTTTTTGGTTGTAAATGTACATGACAGTTAAGCAGTTGTAAGCAGCTGTTACAAGTATGTGACTGAACAAAGGGCGATGAGGCAGAAACATAGAGCTTGTAAAACCAGAGTGGTTGTGTCGGTGTGTTGTGACAGGACTGAGGCGTGGCTCCTTCCAAAGCTGAATATCTAATAGACATTTGTGTGCACACACAAAGGGTCCTTTCACTAAACTTGATTATGAGGACAAAAAACATTTAACGAAATGTTAAGAAGTTATGACTCACCATGGGGAACAATCCCTTCCCAATCTAAATCCTTACTATATGAATTAACAGTATCAGTGGTCAGAGAGCCTGAGAGGTTGACAAGAATGACAAGAATCATGACCACAATCAATGTTAAGAGGCTGCAACAGGAATGCTGCACCACTTGAGCACAATATAAGATAATGCAGGTTAAAACAATATTTTGAGACTGGGTCCCGTGCAAGACATGGCCAGATGATTACCTAATACTGCAAGACTCACCTAAGTTGCATTTGTACTTCATTGGTGCAAATTCAAACAAATGTGCAATCATTTAAATGACCAGAAACCAACTGACACAGTGAATCTGGGGCTCCTGAGGGTCTGGGGCCCTGGGTCAGCCTGGTTGGTAATCCAGCCTAGACCCCACCCAGCAGCCAGATATGGGCATGTCCTGTCCATGAATTGTTACACACCCTTTTGCATTCTCAAGAGCCTGGAATCTGTTGGTCCACTGGAGACCATACACGGGTAAGCCCTTGGTCTAACCCTATCCCTTACTGAGTTAATCTGCATTAACAGATTTTTTGGCCACTTGGGGGCAGCGGAAACAAGTTGTGGACACAACGCTGACATACGTATCATCCCAGTTTAAGCTGGTGAACTTGTTAGCAAATAGTTGCTTATTGACACATCCAGCAGACACAGAGCAACATTAGCATTCATTTGGAGTCGTGTTTCTGTCCACGCGATGAATGTAAGTCCAACATTCACTCTGAAATATCTGGCACTTTAGCTGCTGCTAAATGCTCCACTATGTTCACCAGCTAGTCCCTATCTGTGTCTGTATGCCGTTTGGCACAGAGCAGGTAGTGTAAAGTGGGTGAGAGTGAACCAACACAGTAAAGTTGTGGGCCGGACAGCTAAACAATGAGCTGGAACTTGCTATAAAACTGAGTAAAGCCGAGGGGAGCTGCAGATTCAGGTGATAATTCTTTGTAGGTTCCCCCTTCACATGCCACATTGTTTTCACATTGTCGTTTGATACTGATCGTTATAAAACTATCGATTATTGCTACTTTAAAGCGAGACTGTGGAACTTCTTAAAGAAGAAAAAATACAATCTTCCTCTTACAAATAAAAGGTAATTTCATCAGCAATAAAACACACCCTTGCTCAATTTTATACACTCAGGGGTTTTGCTACTTGGTCTGGTATGACCACTATCTTATGGTGGCTATTGTTAGCAAACTTTAGACAAATACTGTTGTGTAATTTGCATTACTGAGTCAGTTCCCTGACTTTTCTCTGTTCTTGTGCTACTGTTACATTAGCCGCTGTTGAGCAAAGGTTTGGCTGCATGGTGTCACTTTAAATAACTGTTCACAATTAAGTGTGAAAGTTCACTCTTGACCTTGGAAATAGTTAAATAATCTTAACTAACTTGGCTCTCTTGTAAGGTACTTACCCAAGTGTAAGTAGTTAAACTTACTTTTTCCATAGCTTTTCACCCATCTTCGTAAAATGATGGAGTTTCCTCAGCTGACGTCATTAGACGTGAGATGTGGTTGAAAGCTCCAGAAAGTAAGTGGACCTTGAGTTAAAAATGTTGTTGTCAAACTGCTTACAAGCTTTAGGAGTTTTGACAAGCAGCGTTTCCTGTTGTTATGTGCTTTCCACAGCTCTCTATGTATGTGGATCTGCGGTTCAAACAATTCTCACTGGATGCTTTCTTAAATTTAATCGTGAAAACTGAGCTTGTGCGATATAGTCTGGGTCTGGGGGGCTACACTGAGGACAGAGTGCTCTAAATTCTGTTCGGCTAACAAATCTCCTTTGCAGACTCTAAAATCTTGACTTGCACATTGATTACAGCTTGGATTCCTTTTGTGTTCACTCATACATTTGTCATTGATAAATTGTCATTCACAAAGAGTTGGAAAGCAGAAATGTTAGTAGTTGGGGGTACGACAGTATTGGCACTTTCAGCCACAGATAGGCTATGTCACAGAGTTTGGGAAACACACACACACACACACACACAGCAAGAAAGCAAAAGAGTGGGTGAGAAAAAGATGGAGCGAGCGTAGACTGGCCTTAGAAGGCTATTGGCTGAAGCAGCAGTGTCCCCAGGGTTTGGTTTGGCTAACAAGCAGCAGCATATGGACTCCTCAGAGCGAGCAGAGACGCAGCGCGGAGGCTGCAAGGATAACACACACACAGACACACACACACAGACATGTATATACAAACGTTCACACCGGCCGGCAACCTCTCCATGCATGCATGCATACAGACAGATGGACAGAAAGAGAGCTTTGTGCACAAAAAACAAACAAACACACACAAAGGTCTGGTGGGGATGACATTGCTGGTCAGGTTTTCATTGCCAACTGCTGCAATGACTGTCGGCGTTTGTGTGTGATTTGCTACCAGGGGGAATGACTGAACGCCTGAGCATCTGTTAGGACTGCAGCAAGTGTGTGTGTGTGTGTGCACAGTAGTTGCTCCCCCTGTCGTTTTTTAATAATCAAGCATAATCAAATATAAATGACACAAATATAAATATATATATATATATATGAAGAACGTAAATTAAAATCTTAAAAGACAATTACATAAAAATAAAAAACAAGAGTACACATATACACGCAGTGACGTTGTGATGATGATGTTGATGGGTGAAGTACCAGCTATCATCATCATCATCTTCATCACCATCACAGAGCCTCTAGTCTGTTTAAAGGGTAACTCCGCCACACGGAGAAGACGTTTCTTGCGTTAGGTGAGTTTAAACGCCGTTATTTTGCTAGTTATTTTGTATGTAACAGAACATTTTGCCTGGCTAAATCTAAGACAGCCATTCTGCTCCCTTTTAAAGCTTAAACTAGCTAGCAGCAGTTAGCTTGTAGCAGTTAGCACGCACTCCGGCCCTTTGCACATTATAAAATGTGTTCAAACGAGAGTCGCTTCGAAATATGACACTTAGGTTAACTAGACGGTTGAGTTGTGTTTGCTTCTGGTGAGACACTAACCTTGCATTTTAGCGCTGAAGTAGTCCGGTTATGTTGCAGCTCCGTTGGCGTAGCTAGCTGCTAGAAGCTAACTAGCTTCCATAGCTAACTAACGCACGCGCGTCCATTATCAGACACTGTTTTTTAAATTTATTGTTTTGCCAATTTTTGCCCAAAGGTTGATAACAGCCTCCACATTGATCACCCCACGGTTTTAACCAAATTTGACAACGTATTTATTTACACGTTTTGTAACGACGCACACACGTTTTCGGGCTGTGTTGTGGAGCTCAATCTCTGTTTATGGACATCGGACTGAGGTAGCTACAGCTGACTTAGTTAGTTAGTCGCTTGTTTATTTGTGCCTGTAGTGGCAATATGACTATACATTAGATCTAAAGTAGTGTTTGGCTCATAACAGGAATTTCAATGACACTTTTGCAGGTCAGCAGCACCACATCACCTCATGCCCTGGGTGCGGTGTCTGCTCCTACCCAGCCACCCTCACCCTCAGCCGGCAGGGATAACATGCCTAAACTCAGCTTACACAGCTGTTAAATTTACCCGCAGTCTTTAGCTGATGAGACTCACTGACATAGACTGACCAGGAGTCATGTTTTGCAGCATACTGTGTGCAGCATTAACACCAGTTTCCAGTATATCATTCACATATCATGCCCAAGGTTTCCCCTGTGTTTTTATCAACTCGAACAAAGACCCCCCTCAGCTAATATAAAAGACTTTACATGACTATTGTGACTATTGTTTAAGGCCATCATCTACTAACGTATCTGATCACAAGACGAGATGTCATGATCTGGGTGGCTTCCCACCAAGACTAAACAATTTCCAGTATTTGCTGTCATCTAAGGTCTCTGCCGGCGTTTGAAATATTTGCCATGTTATAACATTGCATTATCAGTAGTGTGACTGCTTTGCGGAGCTCACCGTGTCTGTTCCTTGTCTTTTACAGCGGACAGTGGATCTGCAGCCCTGTATTCTAAACAGCAGAACGAGCTTTTCATCATGAACTGCGACATAGACGGTACGTCTGCTTACAGACAAGTTTATGTCTGGGGGTCGCATCGTGTGTTGTGGTTGTATGTAAATAGCATCAGTGCTTGTGTCCACTTCTTTAGGAGACATGGAGAACCAGGTGGAGATGGAGGAGAAGACGAGGTTAATAAATCAAGTTTTGGAACTTCAGCACACGCTGGAAGGTAACACACACCTATCTCAAACACACACAACTTGATTTTTACTGTCCTCCCCCTGGTTAGTAAAGTCAACAACAGCAGTCCATATGTTCTGATTTTCTGACAGGAGTTTTTCTGAAGTCCTTTGACATTAGAAGACCCGTTAAGGCTTGAATGTAACTTGCAGAAACCTGTACTTAAACTTAAATATAACCAAAATCCTTCTTACTCCTTGTATGTAAGTCCTTGTCTTGCTCTCTAATACAAACTAGATTAAATAAGACCCCAAACACTCTTCTCTCTCCTCCCCATCAAAACACATTTGTCTTGCTCTCCCTTTTGAGCATGACGTTTTAAAACACTGGATGCTTCTCCCGGTGCTGCTGCTCTTTTCTCTCTGTTCCTCATCTCAGCCACTCTGCTGTCTGGATGTAGTCCTATGTTAATGCACTCACTCCACCTCTCTTAGACCCACTCTCCGTCTCTTTTCCACATTCACAAATGGCACCCACGAGGTTTTGTCCAGTGGATCATGGCCGATTTTTCACAGTAGAAGCGGCGATAGTTGGAAACCTGAAAAATCTCACATGTTTTTTAGATAAATAAAATAGCAGTGAAACCTGTTTCACTTGGCTAAAGAGGCACATTTTGTGGACACTCCTGATACTGTAGCTATGTCTGTCTCTTTTTCCTGTGCCCTTTTCTTTCTTGCAAACACATTTGTTGTATGTTAAGACTAAAACGTAATTTTAACATCATATTTGCAAGACTGAGCAAGAATAATAAAGACCTGCACTACCTGCAAGGCTGTCATTGTTATGCATATTTAAAAAGTACAGGTTATCCCATATAGGTATGGACTATCAGTAGTAAATACTTAAACTAAGTAGACCACAGACATCCAGTTTAATAATTAGTTTTAGCACAGAGAGCAGAAAAGTCTGCACACTAATTCATCTGTGCCTGCTGGACATCAGCCTTATATCTGCAAACCCAGCAGGTCTGGACAGACTGAATACTGTTCCGTCGGCTGCCGTGGCTCTGCCTCTCGAGATAATACCTCGTTAACAAACACAAATCGAGAGCGCAGATTAGTGTACCTAGTCTTTTTTTCAGTCTGTCCCTCTCGTAGCTGTGACTCAACACGAACTAGCCAGAGCCAGTCGCAGTTTACGGACTCAAGACAGCTAATGCTGTCAGCTATCCTCTATATTACTTTTTGACTCAAAGTAACCTTTTTGTGCATGTTGTAATAACACCATTTTCACATTGTGCAGAAACAAACATTAGAATTAATCAAATTAAATCAATACATTACCCATATTACCCAGTGTACACCTGTGTTTGGTTGCTTTGTTACCTTTGCTAGCACATTGCTATGTGTCTCGGCACGCCACAACCAAATAAAGTTATGTTTGCATTCTATCAGTGGAGTAGCGTGTGTGTGTGTGTGTGTGTGTGTGTGTGTGTGTGTGTGCATGAGATAGAAACAAAATTGTCATTAAAACATTGCTCAAAAATTGCGCTGTTAGTTGGCAAAATCTCCACAGGTACCTTTCAACTGTTTGGACTCACTCTCTTAATAATGTAGTCATTTTTTTCTCTGTAAAATTTGGTGCTGTGAGAAGAAAATATAAGAATATGAACTGTAGTTGAAATCTAAGCCAGGGTAAGTGGATATCACTGGATGAATCAGCAGTGAGGAACTCTGTGTTTCAGATTCCCTCTCTTTATTTTCTGTTCCAGACTTGTCAGCGCGGGTCGACGCAGTCAAGGAGGAGAACCTGAAGTTAAAGTCTGAGAACCAGGTTCTCGGTCAGTACATCGAGAACCTCATGTCTGCCTCCAGCGTCTTCCAGACCACCGACACCAAGAGCAAACGGAAGTGACACACCCCTCGGGGGTGAAAGTCCCGGGCCGGCAGCTGGGAGAGGAGACCCGCCGTGGAGCCATGGAGAGGGGTTTGTTTTCTCAGCGGACCTGGGTGTTTTCTGTAACCGGTAGCGCTCACTTACCTGAGTCAAAACTAACAATTTAATCATCAAAAACATAAACTGACTTTGTCACCCGTCCCGCTGGCTCAGAAATAGATCAGTGTAACATTAGTCTGTCCCGGGCCTGTTTTGCAGCAGCTTCCTCTCCACACTACAGACGAGGTAGACATCACCCTTTAATCACCAACACAGAACCAGAACATGTACATGAAGTGGTTAAGGGTCATTTGTACCTTGAATTTATTCTCAAATCTCTCTGTCAAAGAAGTATCTGTAAATAATTCTAAATAACTGCTTGGTTTTCTGTTTGAGAGCAATTTCGAATATCTGTGGTTTTCCAAACTTTCGGACTCAGTGTACCGTTTGACCACGAACCTCATTTTCAACACTGGTTTATTTTATTATTTATTTTTGTAAAGTATTTTCTACGTCAGCTGGATCTGAGATTTTTGGTTGGTCTCGGGCGTCATCTTGTCTATATAAGCACGACTGTATTCCTCCATTTAAAACCTGGCAAACTGAAGTATTACTGAGAATGAACAATGTATTAAGATCGCATGTAAGAGTACTACACCTCTGGAATGGGTTTCTTTAACAGTTTAGTATATCTAATGAAATGTCATTAAATCAATAATCACTGAATTTCAGAGAACTAGATACTGAGCACTTTTTAACAATAGGCAGGGTTCGTACAAATGCTTAATTTTAACCATTATGTTTTTAAAAGTTAGGGATATGCTTGAAATCAAATATACTCCCTGAAAAATGCTTGATTTTCAACATAATCTGGTGTTTCATCACCGACACAATCATTCTCGTAAACCAAAAATCTTTTAATATTTGAAATGAAACGATCTTGTTGTCATATTTATTGTCTCCTGGCATTTATGGTAACAATTAAAGGCTTCAAGAGTCTGGACATTCTTGGTTTAGGTACCTTGAAAGTGCTTGAATTTTACTCTTAAAAAGCTGTACGAACCCTGAATAGGAGGTGCATAGTAGATACATATGTAAGTAAAAGCACACAGAAACTAAAAGTTGATTTTTTTTTTTTTAAAAACTGACGATTTTCTTTCTGTACTTAAAAGTATTTGTAACCTTTTCAGTTTATCACGTCCTAAAATGACACGAGGAAGAGGTGAGGCAGGGAGATGAGTTTCAGCTGCAGGACCAAAAGCAGCAATAAAGAGGCCTTGAGTGCTATTGATCTGTTTGGCAGTTCCAGGCCTGGAATACATCAGCTGCAAGAGGACAGCTTTGACCGTAAATGCGCTCATGTCCTCGCTGTACAGCATAGCGGAGGGCGTGTCCTCCAAGAGTGCTGCTGCCTCAGATAAAAGGAAGAGAGGATTGAGGGTGGAAGGAGAAGTAATGTAATCTGAACACATTTATATTCCCTTTTAAACTATCCAGTGTATCCAGTGTGATGTCTGGAAAGCAGTAAGTGGTGTGGAAACATCCGATGACTGGTGTTTGAAAAGGGAGGAATTAGTAATATTACAGGAGGCTAAAGACTGTATATGCTGATTTTTTTTTTTTAATGTTATTTTGATATTTTTAACAGTTGTACAGTAGTTTCTTTCTGGCATGCTGAATATGCCCTACCTACACACACCCCACACCTTTGCCTTTAAACATTTGTTTTAATAAAAACCTAAGACCACTCCTTTCGCTGGGTCTTTGTCAGCTACACAACTCTGCGTCAACAGGAAGGAAATAATGTGCCTCACTTGATCAGACTTTTAACAAGTTGTTTTATTTGTATTAAATAGTTTTATTTTCAAGAGCAATGTACAATTTGCAAACAAATGTAAACAGGGATATCTGCCAGCACCTGGCAAGAACATGAACTACAAAAGCTTGAGACAATAATATAAAACAAATAAATTAGCATCCACGTCCTTCCAAGGCAACAATCTAGGACGTGACCTCCAGCTAGTCTAGATATTCTGGGATAGCACTGCTGTGTACCGAATGAATGAGACATTTTCACAGGTTTAATATCGGAAACCCACACATTTAGTCGGTCTTATTGACAACTGATGGCCAAGACGTTCAAAATCACCTATTTTTGCTGCAAGCGCTTGCAAAGTCAGTGTTTCATAAACTTTACTGAAGAAAAGCATTTCGAACAGACCTAGGCTCAGACTAAGCACATCAGTGGCTTATATTTAAGAAAACTGCCTTAAGTCACTCAAAACACTGCATTATTAAATCTGTATTCATACTGGCATAAAACAGCTTTAAAGCCAATAAATAGTTATCAGTGCTATTCTTAATTTGCTATAACTTAGTAAAAAACACAAAAGTAACTGATGCTCCTTACAAACTACCTAAAATCTAAACAGAACATCCTTTTTTATTTTTTTTATTTTTTTAAAAGAGGTAAACTTTTAAACCTAAGCTGAGGCGATTTAGCTGAAATGTCCCGACACCGCAGTGACATCTCAAACAGCGTTTCCTCGCAGCCTGGCGTCCTCTCCTCCTGGCCTGTTCTCGAAACCCGACCAAATTTCAAACAAGGAAGGAACTTTGTTGAACTGTGTCCTTGAACATGTTCTTTAAAAATGAAGGACACGAGAATAAACTTCTGAGATGTAGCCCCTATGATATGCCGTGAAATGGTATGAACAACTGGAGTCGACGGCAGTGCAGACGCTCTCTGCTGCCTTCACTCTCAGAGGAGACGGACTGGGAGATCTACGACGGCAAATATTCAGGGAGAAGAGAGACGGGAGGAGCAGGAACAGAGGTGGAGGAGGCTGACAGGCATTCTGACAACAGTGGCTTCGAGGAGAGAAGAAGGATGAAGAAAGCATGCAAGCTCAGGATGGATGAGGGAAATCAGCTAAATACACTAAATCCCCAGGGGACTCATCAATGAGCAGACAGGAGGGATGATGTAGGGTGTGGTTTGGGAGACAGCGGACCTGTGGTGGGTGTAGCCGAGGGATGGAGGAGACGTGGATGGGGCAGCCGGGGTGACTGCGGGCTACCAGGTGGTTTGGAGGAAATGCATGCTGCTGCGCCTGAAGAGCGAGCAGCAGCAGCAGAGACGGCCCTTCCACCTCCTCCGCTTCGGGGGAGAAAGGAGACAGTAGGCGTGGGGGTTCGCCTCCTCAGTCTTTCCGTACCCTCCTCTTCCTCACAGCTTGTTTGTGGCTCTCTTGAGCAACGTCTCCTCCCTCCTTCAGTTGCAGGCCAGTGTGTGAACAATATAAAAAGCAAGAAAAAGCCACATTTAATGCATGCATTTGCACTTATTTTTTAATCAAGTGAAATATTTTGAAGACCTTTTCAATGGCAAGTAGAATGAAATACAGGATCATTCTTAAAAGTGAAATCACGAGCAGCCAGACTCCCTGTCTGACCACGCACGTCTCACTAGGACAAGGACACGGTGTCATGACATAGTCTAAACAGAAGGGAGGCGAGTGAACGATCCTGTTCTGTGTTGTCTGCAGGCTAACCATGAGTGTGAGAACAGGAATGAATCAATGTGCCCTTTAACAGCACATCACCAACAGCAGCCTTTGAATTATAACTAGGGGTTCCCGTCCCATACCTAGTGAAATCTAAATCCCCAATATTGAGACAGAAACTCTAGCAACTAATGTGCTCATGTAGGGGAAAGCCAATCATCACGATTTATGAGGTGAATGCATCATTAATAGGTTACTAATGAATACATTTTTAATTCCAAACATTAAGCATTTCTTTTTATTTTCTGTTGATTACTTTTCACATGCATGTCACAACACGACTGTTTTTAATGAGACAACGTATATAAAGTGCTGGAAAAAAACCTTTTTGTATGAGAATTTGTCAATAGTCTTTTTTGGGGATGTTGTGGATGATATTTTAAAATAGAATGGCAGCAAGCCCCAGAATCTTATCTTTCCCCTTCATTTCAGGATACTCCGTGCCATATTTCATACTTGTGTGACTATTTATGCAATTATAGTACCTTAATATATTTGCATTTACATCATTTTGCCAGAAACATTTTCCAAAAAAGGCTCCTTGAGACCAGGCAGCCCGAGCTATAGGCTAACAGGAAGTGATAGTGAAAAGAAGGTAGCAGACAACATCCTGAGGGCCTGGGCCCTATTTTATTTATTTTTTAACATATGTTGGGGTCTAAATGACTAATAGTTAACAAAACTTTTAGAATTCAGGTCCAGTAGATCACCTCAGCGGGCAGCAGTGAAACAGGCTGCAACGTAATCAAAGTCCGTCCACTAAAAGTGCTTGTTTTTGCCACCGACAGGCTTCAGATTGTTATTCAAAGTCTGACAACATTATGGAAAGGATCCCACAGAGGCAGACCTTTTTGTTTAACCAGAAACAGAAAGTGTCACTCAAGGAAAAGTCTTGTTCTGAAATCTCACGAGAGGTTGAGTTGTTGAAGATCCGTATCCTCTGGCTCAAATAAATAGACTTTACTGTTTCTGGTTAAACAAAAAGGATCTTACTCTTTAACAAAAAGGTCCGTCTCTGTAGGGATCTTTTCCACAGTGTTGTCAGACACTTTGAATAACAGAACCTCAGACATCAGCATGAGAAAAACGGCTACCCTACCATGTGTGTTAAAGCAAGTGTGGCTGCCAGTTTTCACTTTAGGGACAAACAGAGCGGCTCTGACAGATGGAAGGACTCGTAATAGCTGCTGTCATTGCTGTGAAAGTCAATATATATTGATGTGAAAATAGATTCTATACATTTCACATTGATAGAATTTTGATTTGTCACTTAATGAAATAGGTGGACATTTTGTGCATAAACCCTGACTTTTTTCTCCATGATTAAAACTTTATTTCACTTTACTTCCAGTAAGCATATCAATAGTCTTGTTTAAATATCTCATTTTTATATATGAAGTTTTGCATTAGCAACACATTTTGTTACTGAGGGAGAAACATGGAGAATCAGTGTTTCTGCCTGGGTTAGATTGGATTTAAAAAAATGATTTCATTCATTCTATTAAACGATTAAAAACATCATACACAACACTGTTATTATCCTGCGCCAGATGAATATTAAAGCTTTTAAAGAAGAAGGTAAAGTGAAACAGAGAAAGTAGGACCTGGTTCCAGGTATTACTTCCCAGAGCGCACAGGAACACCAGATAAATACCAACACCAGGTGCAGGTAAGAATAACTCACCTCATCTTCTAATGTTCTCTCAGGAGCTTTGCTTTCCTCTTCTCCCTCCTCCTCCTCCTCTTCTTCTTCCTCCTCCTCCTCATCATCATCATCCCCCTCTAGATTGTCACCTCCTGCATCAGCTCCCTCCTCCTCCTCTTCCTCAGAGTCTTCTGTTGCGTTGGAAAGAAGGAGAGTAAAGGTGATGACAGTGAGGACAAAGAACAATGTCGCAGTAAGAGAGCAATACTCGGGTTGATACAGCACCAACAGAAGAGTGTGTGTGTGTGTGTGATGTCCTGTGTTTGACCCCCTAACCTGCAGCTGCTGCTCCTTCTGTAGCCTCAGCTGCTTTGTCTTCCTCATCTGCTGCTGCCTCCTCTTCCTCTTCATCCTCCTCTTCCTCTTCTTCTACTACGTCGGCCTGGGGGAGATCCACCTTCTTGTACACGTAGTCGTCATCTGATTTCTAGGACACAAATTGGAGAAGGGATCGCAGTCAGAAGATCCAATATCAGGAGATCCGAAACATACAATAAGTAAATGGCTCATTAGGTGCACAGTACCTTTGGCCAGCAGAAAAGCACAGCCAGTCCTACAGGCAGGCCGACTGTCAGTATGTAGATCACCCAGAGCCACGGTCGTTCCTCAGCTGCCATCATCAACTGAGCCAAAATCCCCGGCTGGTGGGATTGAGGGGTGAGGAAAGACATGAGACCACAGAGCAAAGAGTGAGCCTTTCCCTCGCAGAAACTGACAGCTCTGTGCTAAATTATATGCACGCAGTGACAACGTGAGTGTCTGTGTTCCTGTTGCCCTTACAAAACATCCTACTGACCTCGTTAGCGCTGGCCACCAGTTTCTTCAGCCCCCAGCTGTCAGAGGCCCAGCGGTCGGCCACCTCCTTGTGAGAGGTGATAATGAAGTTGTCAAAGTAGATATCCGAGGTCATGGACCACAACTCCAAGCCCACAGCCTTGAAAGGTGTCATCCTGAACGGCTGCAGGTCCTCAAAGTAGTCCGGGTTCTCGATCTTATGCGGCTTCCAGACTCCCTTGGGAGAGATGACAAGGCAGTTTCAGCTGGGGCACAAACATACAGCCTCTCCAACAGGACAGGTTAGAGGTGTTGCATGTAACACAGAGTGTAAACTGTCTTTCATGTTTTAAAAGACAAAAAACTAGGATTAAATATAAGAGTAACTGACTGATTGACCTACCACCATGTAGTAAAATAAATCTCAGTCTGATAGCACCTGCGCTAGTTCTGGTTTGATAGAGTTACCTGATAGTTGGGGTTGTCCACCAGAGGGGCTTTCCACTTGCCCTTGTACTGAGGGTTGTTGATCTTGGGACGCTTCCACTCCCCGCAGCCTGGGGCCGTCTCACAGGCTGGGTTAGGAATCTGCGGGGCTTCCCATTCTCCATCCATGTCCTCGTCCCTGCACACAGAGGAGATCATGTCCAGAGTGTAAATACTGTAACATAGTTCAAATGCCGGTTATAGCTTTGTTTGGGTGGAACTGTGGTGAATGTGTTTGTCTACCAGTCTTCCGGTTTCTCTGCATTAGGGTCGGCGACAAACTCTGGTTCGTCGTCCAGCCAGCCCTCTGGCTTCAGAGCGTCAGGGTCATCTATCTTTGCTGGAGCATCTTCATCCCTGAGACACACACACACACACACACACACACACACACACACACACACACACACACACGTCCAAGTTGGTTATTAATGACTAGCTCACTGAGGCCCTCACATTTAAATATGCACAATCAACAATCTGTACTGTCTACTAGTATGGCGGTTGTAGTCACCAGTCATCGGGCTTGACAGCCTCGGGGTCAGGAATCTTGGCCCTCTCGTCCCAGTCCTCGGGTTTGGAGTCATGCGGGTCCTCGATCTCTTTGGGCGGGTTGACTGGAGGCACCACGTCGTGCAGCAGGCTGCCGCGGCTCACACTGGACTGGTCAATGAACATCTCGTAGCTGTTGTCTGGGTTCAGGACTGACAAAAGGGAAACATGCTGAATCAATGTGTGAGCAAAATGAGGAATGTACATTTTAAAAGCGCACAGCGAGATATGCAGGTACATGTCAAAAAAAGTCATAAAAGACACACTTTACACACATAAAAACATACAGATTCTAAATTGTCTTTGTACCCAAAGTGTAGAGGTGAGTCTTCTTGTCAGTGTAAAACTTCTTGAGGTCGACATCGGCCCTCTTGGCATGCTTCTCCTCCAAGTCTTTGTTCAGGGGGTTCTGGTGGCGGAAGATGAAGTGCAGCTTGTAGTCCTCGCCACACTTGTCTGGTCCAAACATGATGGTGTAGGGTGTACGGTCTTGGAATTGCTCCTGCAGTGCAGAAGAAACAAGAGTTTCATTTAAAGAGTAAATAGAGTAAGTCTATTTCGTTTAAATTCACACGACCTTTACCCAGTTCTACCACACATACACAAGACAGAGGAGGAATGGTCTGGAGGTTTTTTATTCTGTTTCAAACTATATCAACAAAGATAACGTATGTACTTAACCCAGCATACGATGCAAGTACCCATCAAATGGCCTACATGTGCCGTTTTGTTTATTTTATGGTGCAAAACTCTACACATTTTAAATGGACTAAGGTAGAATCACAACATGTACACCAACCAGATTGAGATTTTCAGTGTCTGAAAGCAGTTTGATGTACGCTCCACCACAGTCGATGCCATCCTGGAAATTCACCTCATACCTGCAACCAGAACACACACAAAAAAACAAATCCTGGTCAAATTCATTTACACTGTTTTGTTAACTGTAAAATGCTAACAACAGATTTTAGCCACTTGTACATCCTCTAACCACTGTTGCTGATGGAATGAGTCCACCTGCATGAACAAAAATGAGAGTCTATGTGTGTGCACGTTTGAACTCACTGTAAGACCAGAGGTTCGTCCTGGAAGACAAAGGGTTTGTCCAGCATTGCAGCGATTGCGTGGTGTTTGGCACGGGACTTGAGCACCAGGCCCTGGTCTCCTGGAACTTTGTTCTCCTTCAGCTGCTCCACAGCCCACTTCCCTACAGCCGGATAGGAGCGGGACACACATTCAACAGCTTGGGCTTTATTTTCAGGGCCATGGTTATCATTGCTATGGGTTATGGCAATATTTTACTTAACAGCTTAATTCTCTTGGAGTCTCGGCTTTATCATACTCAACAGAATGTCACAAACACTGTGTTAGTGTCTCCAGCTGATGCATTGTGACCTCATATCTCAGCAATTACGCTGCCAAGTGAAGTGTTATCATAACTAATAGGGATGGTGGCCAAAACTATAAAAACATATTTGCATCATACATGAGAAAAGAGTCTGTGAGGGGTAAAGATAAGAACAGTCTTGTATGCACACATCTGGATTAGCAGAACAGGGAAAAAAAGCAACAAACCGTCATATTTGGCGACGTCATCATCTGCATCCCCCTTCACGGTCTTCGACTGCTGCCATCTGTGGAGGTCAACATCCCAAAACTCTTAGCTTCCACACAAGAAAGGGTGAACATCCACATGCAAACACACTACACCCAGTGATTGTGTAAGGTCTATCCTGGTTACTCGGCACCATCGGAGGCTCATGTATCTGTGCATGCATCAAATATTTACGCTGTATTTTCAGCAGCACTTGGTGGTAAATTTTTCAGGCTATACCTGTCCAGTGATCCGTCATCAAACGTCTCTGCAAAGTAGACATCTCCAGTGGGAACAGGAGTCTTGTATGTTACCTGAGTGGGAACAAAAACCAGAAATTAGAAGCCGATATACAGGCCATTTTGCCTCAGAGGTTTGCAACTGTCAAGAAACTCTCTTAAATTTAATTGATTTTACTAGCTTTGACCTGCGACCCATTCCTGACCTGGAAGGAGACATTTGCATCCGTTCCAGCCGTCCCACTTGCTGTGTCTGTTTCATCAGAGTGCTCTTCATCCATCACTGTCACCACCACCTCCTCCTCCTCCTCCTCCTCCTCCTCCGCCATCAGAACCTTTAATTCCTCCTCGTCCAAGCCCATATCTTCGTCCAAGCCCATATCTTCGTCCAAGCCCATATCTTCGTCCGTGTCTGGAACATCGACCTCCAACTGCTTCTCCTGGGCCGCCACGGCTGCCGCAGCCAGGGAGGACAGGAGCAGCACACGCCACATCCAACCCCTGTCCAGCTTCATCTGTGGAGGGTAAAAATAGGCAGGGGGGTGATGACGGGAGGGTGAACATAGAGTGTGAGATAAGGGCGTCAGAGATGAGCACGGTGTGAGTAGCAGAGTGAGGAGGGTGTGGTATGGGAGGATGAGGGAGGGGGATGGGAAGAAGAGGCAGGTGTGAGTGAGATAGATGTTATTTATGGAGAGCAACGGGGGGGAGGGGGCATCAATGATATAAATAGAGAAAACAAGTGCGTAAAAGGAAGGAGGGTGAGGGTGAGGGTTAGAGAAAAAACAAAAGAGATTGAGGTCATATTAGTACACAGTGCTACTTGATGTGGTGTCCTCAGATCCCATCCTTATCTCACATCTGTCGCGCCATTTCCTATTCTTCCTTTAACGCTGCCCCTTCTGTTGTAATGTGTCCCCACCAGATAAATCATAAAGACAAGACTCCTTCTACGCAGATGCCAGAAACATCTGTGCTTTGAAATCTGTAGCATACAACTAGCCTCTTTGGATTTACAATATGTCCTCTTCCCCAAACATCCTTACTACTAAGTCCTAATCTGTAGGAACAAATGCAGCATCGGATTAGATTCTCTGTGTGCGTCCTAATATGCATTTCAAACCTTAGAAGATACTCTGCTGAGTAATGGTACAATTCAGTGATCACCCAAACAACAGCTTCAATGACCTCCTATTGATCGAGCCACACCTGCTCGCTCTCATCGTGAGCAGCAGGAACTGAAAAGCATCAGTGCAGACGGCACAGCAGCACGCTTTCATTAATTCCTAATTAACTTTAATTCCCATACTGCTGTTGTTCTATTTGCTAACATCAGAGTGCAGAAGAGGATCAAAAGGATTGTGATAAACATGAGAGAGAGAGATGGTAAATGGGGAGCACTTTGAAGGGCCATCCGATCTTGAAAAGCCTCAAGATGTCGCTCGTTTATTTGCATCTTTGGTCTGAATGCAATCAATGCAAACGTTTGTAAGAAATCTCGGCCACATCCCATGCAGGAAAAAAATGGATTGTGTGTGTGTGTAGCTGTTGCTTTTGGCTGTACAGAATCCCATTAAGATATTAAGTGGTCACATTCAGAACAGTAGCCTCAATGAACTGCTTCTTGACTTAAACAAGAATGAGTCAGAGGTTCTCAGCAAGCGACATTAGGAGTCAAAACTGAACAGTCAGCCAGTTCTTTATCCTTGAATTTTATTTTTGTGTCCGTGAAAGACCTACCTGCTGAAGAGGCACAGCAGAAGTTTCAGCCGCTTTAACATTAAGAGGGTCACCTACCTTTACCTCACAGAAGCACATACAGATTTGCAGTGTGTGCATCATGACATTAAATTGAACAGTGAGGCAAACCCTTTACAGGTTGTATCATTTAACCCCACAGCCTCCCTGTTCTACATGACATGTCTATATTAAAGTATGTCAGGGATAGTGTCAATGGTTACAACTCTATGGAGGAGGAAAAAGTTAATACATCAATTTTAGATATACTGGTGCAAAATCCAGTGTTGCTTTCTGACATAATTATTCCAATTTTGGCCTTTCTGTGAGTCAGCTTCAGGCCATTTCCTCATGAAACAGATATCGCAGCTTAGGCTTGCGTGCTGACTAAACAGAGACAGGATTCAACAAATGAAATATGGAGCATTCAGACATGACATGCAAGTAACCGCAAATGAATTGCGGTGACATCTTGAAAATATCTTTCCTGCTGTCAATCCAACAGTAATATAGGTAAGGTCTCCCTTTGGAGAATGAATGTAATTGTGGCCAAAGTATAACCGGGTATATATAAACAGCTGTCGCCATCTGTGACAAGTCATCTCAACCCCACATCCATTAAAACATGCATCATCATTACCAGCCAAGTGTAGTCAAAGGAGCTGACTGTAATTCCTTGATCTACAGTGTGTGCTGTTACAGTCCCAAACAGGCTATTCCCCAATTTATCTAACAAAATCAACTAGTTATTCTGTCCGTCTGTCAGCTAATACCACATCCAATTCTATTTCCCATTCAGCTTCAGCCCTCCTCTTTATCACAGTTATATATAGTCCAAGTGTACTGGAGTAACGTCCCTCACCAGCCTCTGGTTGACATTAAACAGTGCCAACAAGCTCTTATTTTATTTTTATCACTATGTAAGAGAACCTTATTACTGAACAGATATAGGAACTACAGAGAAAAGGTCATAGGACAGGGTTGTGGAGCTAACATGGCTGCCATCTTACACTGCAATGTCCAAACTCTTTTAGATGAATCGCTCTGGCTGCAGCACCTGCTCCTCTAGCTAGCTAGCTAGCTAGCTAGCAGCTAGCGCGCCAATCACAAATGGCAAACGTTAGCATAACATAAGCTTAGCTAGTAAACTAATGGGCTTACACAAGGGGCCCAATTAAACATGCCCTGGAATTAAAAACACAAACAGCAAGAAATAATTTTAAAGTAAAGGGTGGCCGAAAATGACTTGCTAGACTGCAGAAATTAGATGATAGCAACGGTTAGCTTGCTAAATTAGCAGTCAGATGTCGCACAGGGAGTGTTGGGGAGAATGAATGAGCGCAAGCAAACAAACCTTGCGCCTTCTTGTAATTGCAGAGAAAATTCCTCGGTAAAAGCTGCTTCTCCCCTTTGAAAAACAACAACAGAGGAAGTATATTGTGCGTTTGGCCCGCTGTAAGTATCACCGAGGCCCGCCGTGTACGGTTAGGAAAAACACGGCTGGAGAAGATGGGACGTAAATGACAGCCACTTGGCCCAGATAACGGTGAGCGGTTGATGATTGCGAGCCCTACAAGTGGGCATGCGCACTTCGCGCAGATGGAGAGCGTGAATGGTGCCTTCAAGTGCCACCGACAATTGCAACAAATAATAGGAGACGAGAGCGATGCTGTTGACTAGTATTTCCGAGACTCTTCTGTTTCTATAAATTACCTTTGCTACTGAGACGACTACAATATTTTTTACTGTAATTTATACACTTATTGTGGTGCATAATTTTGTTGTAGTTGTTTTAAAATTTCGTTTTAAATAAATATTCGCGATGCTAAGTACAAATTGGCAGTTTGACCACACAAAACTACCCTAGCTACAAGATCCATTCTGATAGTGTCCCAGAAAAAGCACATGAATGCGTGATACGCATTTATATTTCAGTATTCATCAATTATACTACAGGTACTTGCTGTCAATATTTACAACTTCGAAAGTACCCAAAATTACGAGCTTTACGAGGAGCAATTTAAGGCATCAGAAACTCGCACTGCAACAGGATGTCAAAGTAAAAGCTTCAAATTCAGTAAATTCTACAAAAAATGCTCCACGGGCACAGTGCCAACTAAGATCTGATTCATAACAAATACACACAAGAAGTAGGCTAACATAACATATATTTCATAATAATTAAAAAATAAAAAATAAAGAAAAATATTTTCCCCCACTTTTACTATGCCATGTCGAAGCACTTCCGGGGTAGAGTTCAGAAAATATTGATGGCGACCACATGCCTGTCGGAGCAGTGGCAGTGCAGTTAAATTATTGAATATTGAATCTATCTGCAGCCCCTAAAAACCGCAGAATGAAGGACACCCCGCTGTCTAACTGTGAGCGGGATTTCTTGCTCAAAGCCATCGAAGAGAAAAAGGTGAGCAGATTTCTGAACATTGAATCCACTTTATGTACTGACTTATAAAACTGATGCAGAGATTGATGTTCCGCAAAAGGAAAACATGTTAGCATTTGGACAGTTACGACTAACTTACTAAAACTGATACAGCATAAAGGATCTTTCTCTGTAATTCATTCAATAACCGGAAGGTGGACTGTTACCAAACACTGCAGTTCACTAAGTCAGTCTTCAGTAACTGTAAATGGAAAGGTTTCAGTGCCCACTAACTTACAGTACATCCCATAGTAGTTTCACTGGTCCTGTCTCTGCAGCGCCTGGATGGTCGACAGACCTACGACTACAGAAAGATGAAGATCACGTTTGGGACTGACTATGGATGCTGCTTTGTGGATCTGGGGAAGACCAGGTGAATCCATGGGATGGGAAATTCAAGATGTCTTGTGCATAATTTTATAAATAGAATTTAGCTTGACAAAGCTGGTATCTTTCAAAATCTTGGGATTTTATAACACAAGAAAGCCTCTCAAACAAGGCACTGAGCAAAGTGATCACTACCCCTGCAATGAACCTAAATTCACATGGGACATTTTGTATTTATTAAAAGCCTCAAGTCATATTTATTGTGATAAATGGAACATCAACGTGCTGCGCTCCACAGGGTCATGGCCCAGGTGTCGTGTGAGCTGGTGGCTCCTAAAGAGAGTCGACCCAACGAGGGAATCATGTTCTTCAACATCGAGCTGTCGCCCATGGCCTCGCCAGCATTTGAACAGGGCAGGTGAGACAAAACTAAGGAGACAGATTATATGTTACACATTCCCTCTTGTTCACTGGTACGGAAGCCGAGAACGGCCGCGCGTGCAATTTCTTTTTTTTTAATGCCGTTATCTCGAGATTACAGGTTCATTCTTTTGTTATCTCGAGATATCAAAGCTTGTTTTCTCGTGATAACGGGTTCATTTATCTCGCAGTTTTCTCCATAAATGACAGAAAGACGCAATGCAAATGCCTGTGTCAGACTTTGATTGAAGTACAGTCTGATGCCACGATCAATAATGGACACTCCTTGATCTGACGTTTTCAGCTTAAATCAGTTGCTACAGTTGTCAAGACGACACATGCATGCTGGCACGGCACTCCTGATCTCTGATGAACATTATAAGTAGGCTAATAAGAGGAAACAACCTTTTGTTTTCTCGTGATAACGGGTTCATTATCTCGAGATAACGGCATTAAAAAAAATGCAAGCACGGCCATTCTCGGCTTCCGTACACTGGTACTATTTCTTGTCACATCCTAATATTTTAGTTTTTTTTGATGGAGTTAAGGAACATATTGGACCAGCACTGTGTCTGAAACACCGTTTGTTTAGTCAAACTGTTTTGTGCAGAGAGTGTAAATCGTCTGTGGGGGTTTTTCTTTCTCTGCAGACAGTCTGAGTTGTCAGTGAAGCTAAACAGACAGCTGGAGAGATGCTTGAGGAATTCCAAGTGCATTGATACGGAGTCCCTGTGTGTGGTGTCTGGAGTAAAGGTAAACACACACACAAAAGAGAAAAGAACCTTATCCAGTGTGGTGGTGGTGGTGGTGATGCTGTGTGTCTCTGTGTTCAGGTGTGGCAGATCAGAGTAGACGTTCACATGCTGAATCATGACGGGAACCTGATGGATGCCGCCAGCATCGCTGCCATCACCGCTCTGTGCCACTTCAGACGCCCTGATGTGGGCATCCAGGGGGAGGAAGTCACAGTGGTGAGTCGGCAACACACACGGCAGGTGTTGTCTCTGCTTCACTGAATCTGCTGGGGAAATGCCCGACGCTCCAAGCTGCTCTGCTATTACAATTTCTTTGATGACACTTAAGAGGATATAATGTAGGAATGTTCCTGCTTTACTACAAGTGACCACTGGTTGATTATTAATACTGTTCCAGCGTCAACACGTGTATTTGTTGTTGGAACAAAAACACTTTACAGTTATATTGCACCACAGATTTGATGTTGTAACTCATGTCAGAACGGTTGTGATGTTGTGTTTATTCCTGCGCTCCTTTAGTACAGTCCAGAGGAGAGAGACCCCATTCCTCTGAGTATCTACCACATGCCCATCAGCGTCAGCTTCTCCTTCTTCCAACAAGGGTAAGACACCACATTAGAGTACAAGATGGAATTCATTTTCTGCACAAAATACACACACACACATATATATGCAGCACTGTTATTAAACTGCATTAGTTTTAGCTAGGCATCCCTAATAAACTGGCAACTGGGTGTACATTAAAAACTCAATAAATAATTTTTTTAAAGTATCTAACAGACTAACTGAAGCTCACCAGTCATTACAACATTATCTCTCCTCACACCAAGCTTTCTTCTTCTCTGCTTCCTGTTTGCGATGCAGAACCTATCTGCTGGTGGACCCCTGTGAGCGGGAGGAGCGGGTGATGGATGGCTTGCTGATGATCGCCACGAACAAACACAGAGAAATCTGCTCCATCCAGTCCAGCGGGGGCATCATGTTGCTTAAAGAGCAGGTGAATGGAGTCTAGATAATATTTATTGCGCTGTTGCCTTAGTTTTGCAGCCATAAAGAACAGTTATCTTAAAAATAATATCACTTACTTTCGCTGTAGAGCTTCACAGTCGTCCATATTTGCTGCTCTCCAAAACACTCGCAGGTCACATGTATTCTTTGTGTGTGGTGTTGAAGGTTATGAGATGCAGTAAAATAGCCAGCGTCAAAGTGTCTGAAATCACAGAACTCATCAGCAAAGCCCTGGAGAACGACAAGAAAGCAAGGTGAGCAGTAACATCACTTACCACACTTCAGTATTAAACTGTGGAAGTGGACATATTTACCAACTATTGTAACTGCAGGTGTTCTCATTAGAGGATATATAAGAACTCTGTATTTTTACATTTTCCCAGGAAGGCGGGTGGTAGGTGTGGCTTTGCAGAGTCTTTGCCTCAGGAGCGAATCACAGCACTGAAAATGGACGAGACTCCAGTGGAGATGACGGGTGTGACAGAAAGAGCCAGTGACATCGTCGGGAGAGCCGAGGCCCCACCTGAGACGTATCCTTCACTGAGCCCGGATGACAACGGCATCTGCCATGAGAATGTGTCCCTTTTTTATCTGTCACTTTGCCATATAATAGCCACTGCGGATCCTTAACCATTCCTACCAGGGTGCCTTCCCCAGTGGTGCCCGTCCCAGGTGTGGGTCAGATAGGGCTGGGGCTGCAGAACACCTGGGGACTGGAGGAGGAGGAGGAGGAGGAGGAGGAGGAAAATGACAACAGTGGTGAAGAACAGGAGGGAAAGATGGAGGAAGAACAGCATGAAAAGGAGGAGAGCAGAGGAGGTTATTTAATTTTTATTCAATCTTAATTTCAAAAAGGTTATATAGGTAAGATTTCTGTTTCTAAAGCGACTGACAGGAAAAGAGCATCAACACACAGTTATTTAAAAGAGTAAGCAAAATAAGATTTCGACAGAAGTGATACAATAGGCAGGAATCAGATGTCAAACCAGCACACCGACAGGCCCAAACGTATTTAAATGTCAGGTTACGTTCGGTAATAATTTGGGAATTTGTTTTGATTTACAGGAGATGTGGTTGAGATATCTGACAGTGAAGAGGAGGAAGTGGTCATACTTCATCCGGAGACACCAGACAAAGCTCCTAAGTAGGTGCACCAGATTGTAGTTAGCAACTGAGGAGGTGTGCACACTTTACACAAGGATTATGAGGTTGTTTTTTAATTAACATCTTTTTTCTTGCTCTCAGAAATAAAGGATCCAGTTTGCGCCAGAAGGGGGCAGCAGCATCAAAGAAAAGACAGAAATAATTAAAGAAGGACCCACTTGAGCCCACTGCAGTCAGAGATCTGCAGCACCTCTTCATAATAAAGACTCCTGTCCTGGCTAAAATGATTCCTACCTGCTATAGCTGAGAACTGGGAACAAATAGATGTTACAGTACAGAAACACTTCCAAGTGACAACATGAAGTTCACTTCTTGTTTGACGCCATTTGGTTCGATTTAGAAACAGTCTGCGCTTACAAATGTCTATAAAATGATTTGTTACGTCATTTTTATTAACAATGAAAGGATGTAAAATGTTTTTGATGAGTATGATTAAAGATGTATATTCTCAACCACTCTTGGGTGTTTAGCAGACTTTGTACATTTCAGTTACGTTTGCAACGTGGTATATTTTCAAGGAAGAATGTGATCGGTGGTGCTGATTGTGAATCGAAATAAAACATAATTTTTTTGAAGTTTTCTGGTCTGGCAGTTATTACTCAGAACGACAACAAAAAAAAGTCAGGTTCCACCGAGATTTGAACTCGGATCGCTGGATTCAGAGTCCAGAGTGCTAACCATTACACCATGGAACCTTTCTTACAGCGACAGGTAATTGTCAGGTTAAAGTCAGTAGTAAAGTAGTGTCTATTTGAGAAGTCCTCATGGAGTAATATGGCTGTTTTTACATTGATGCACGTCTACCTACAGGACAGACTATAGAATAGATTGTGTTCCTCAAGGAAAAAGATATTATATCAGATCAGATATTATAGAAAGATATTACACCATTTTGGTCAACATTTCTTCTTCCCGCTGTCGTTAACCACGTTAGCTAACATATCTATGATGAGAAGGTAATGAAATTAAACGAAATGGCCATAAGTTAGTAGCCAAGGGCGTTAACGAACTAGCGAAAATGTCTTGGCCCGTACGGGGATCGAACCCGCGACCTTGGCGTTATTAGCACCACGCTCTAACCAACTGAGCTAACCGGCCACATCTATAACAACCACCCATGCCTTTCATATCAGGCCACAACCATCAGATACCATGGTGATAGGAAAGCTATGAAGATGTAAACACAGAAATTACACATAAGACTGAAGACCTCAGCAGAACAAGTCAGGTATTTTGTCAGATGTTAACAGTCTTGATTCTGTGTTTCACGTGGTTTCAGCAAAAGCCACACGTGAACGCAGCACACAGGCGGTAAATAAAACAATCATGCAGCCGAGCTGAGGGTGGAGGACGTCAAACAAAAGTGTCATCGGGGAAGTTTAAAAAACGCGTGAAACCCCTGCAGGGAAACCTCCAGCAGGCAGCTGTGCAGGAATGTGGATGTGTTAAAATAAACAGATTGAACTGAAGACCTCCGCGTGGTTCTTACCTGCAGTCACCTGCAGCGGGTTGCTGCTCATAAGTGAATCCAGCATAGAAACAGCAGCTACAGCTTCCTCACAGACTGTAGGGAGGCATTTTGATTTGCTTCAGCTTACATTACCTGCAGCGGGCTCAGGTCGGGTTCTGCCTGTCGGGTTCGGGTCGGGCTCAGTTATTACTCTCTCGGACTCGAGTCGGGTTCGGACAGAAATATGCGTCCCGAGCCGCGCTCTACCTTGGACTACCGTACTCTGCTCTATCATTAGTCATTTTATTGATAGGAGACAGAAATTTAAATGCTTTAATTGCGTCCACTAATTTAAAAAGGTATGTCTGTTTACCTAAGCCAAGCAGAGTGCAGGGCACCCACAGCACATCCACCTGCAGACAAGGCAGCACTAGAGCACCTTGTGCAGTGGATGAGATATTTAACCATTATATTGTATTTACTCTCTGAATAATTTATTAAAAACTCTATTTTGTGTTGCATCACTGCGTGCTTTAATTATCCTACTGCGTCTGTAGTGTATGTAGCTATTATGAAGGGCACAGAGTATTGCACAGACATAAGAGCCCATATTAAGCCCATTTTAGGAGTGTACACTTGCAGAGGGCAGATGATGTCTCCTATTCTTCGGAGGTTTTCTGTTTTCTGTGCCTACTAGTGGGTGAGTATGTGGGAAAACAGTTATCCACACAGTAGCCACCTCTGCATTTATAAAACACACAGTTGTGTTTACATGCATGTAAGAGCCACTACCACCAGAACTGGAAATGAAACATTGATAAATGTTTGTTTAAGATATACATGTTTGCATCGACTGACAGCGCCTGTGATGATCCCCTTTACTGTCCATACCTGTGGGTGCTTTTTAAACGTTTTTTCCAATCATCATATTTAACCAATACAGTTTTGATCATGATTTTGCTCTACTACATGATGTTGGTTAGTGGAGCCAATATATTCATTGCAATTTAAAATGCAGTAGCCTACTTCATGTGCTGCAGTACTTTTTCATATAAGTTGGAATTAAAGCGATGAAATAACAAAATGGGCCTTGAAAATGTGTGATTTTGCAGCAGCCTGTTACTGGTTCCTCTCCAAGAATCGCCACCTTAACGTGGTGTAGGGGTTTGTGTGTCCCTGTGACACTGGAAACTGTGTTGTCAGGGGCAACAGCTCCTGGTTCTAGGGATGTGGAACGTCACCTCTCTGGCAGGGAAGCAAACTCTTGGAGAGGGGCTGGAGTCTCTACTTTTCCGGGGTTGCCCAGGCTGAGAGGCGCCGGGTGGGTGTGGGGATACTCACGAGCCCCCGGCTGAGTGGCGCTGTGTTGGAGTTCTCTCGAGAAACGAGACGGTCGCCTCTATCCGATTGCAAGTTGCTGAGAGGAAGGCTCCAACTGTTGTTTGTGCTTATGCACCACATGGCAGTTCAGAGTATCCAGCCTTCTTGGAGTTGCTAGGTGGCATCCTGGAAGGGATACCGCCTGGGGACTCCATAGTTCTGCTGGGGGACTTCAATGCTCACTTGGGCAATGATGGAGAAATCTCTACTGCTACTACTTCCTCTGTGGAGGAATCTGACACACTCAAAAATAAATTACCCCGCATTGACATTACCAGCTCAAATCAGCTGCTACATGAGCCAAGACCATATGCATGCTGATATGATATAGAGATTTGATAAATACATAATTCTCCCGTTTATTGAGAAATTAACTTTTGCTTCTACTGTTATCTTGAGAAAACTTTTTCTGAAGATCACAAGATAATTTAATCTGTTGGCACAACAGCCTTGTTATCCCCAAATAATAATTAACTTGATATTGAGATAACAGGATTTAAAAAAATAACAGGGTCACTCTCAGCATCTTTGCACAACACCTAAGTTTCGTAAAACATGACAAAAAGTAAAATAACTGATAAGAGCTGATACCGACTCTGACTTAGTGAGATGAGTCTGAGGCCGAATAGTACTGCATATCAACAAACTGAACTTGATGCGTTAAATCAGCAGTGACGCTTTCAGTTTCGCTGTTGAGAAGGCCATTTCTTTTAACTTGGCTTTCAACCATTTTTTCCCCTCAACAAGCTACAGTATCTTCACAAAACCAGGGTCACAGCCTTGGACATCACTCCAAACAGTAACCAGCATCAGTACAGTAGCTTACAAAATAGCCACTTTACTTCACAAATCATTTTACTTCTACTTAAGCGATACTGAGGTCAAGCAGTACTTGAGTTTTGGTGGAAATACTCAAAAACTCCTCCCACTCCTGGATTAAAGACATCTTCCAAACCCTAATACAGTGTGTGTGCTGTGAAACACAGCTTTAAATATGAGGTATAGTGGAAGGATACTATTGAATACACACGTACAACACGGTTTTATCAATCATGTAACCATTTATTTATATTGAGAGATGACAATGATGAGAACAGCCTACTACCCAAATACTCTCAATGTGCTGCTTACATGATGTCTTTGATATTGCTGATTTACTGTTGTTGGTATTTGGCAGAAAAAACACTTTATTTTGCCACCAGTGTTGACAAAGGCATAAAAAATAAAAAGTGGTGGATGTATTGCCGAGATGAAAACATTTAGAGAGCACTAAATGCAATTAATGTGCATACTATATTACAGACTGATTCAGGAACATTTGCATCTCTACTACCTGTATACAGTGTATATACTACAACATCCACAACTGACCAAGATACAAAGAGTAACGCTACCTTAAAAGGGACCTCAATAAAAAAAACAATGCAAAAACAAGCCTTTAATAATTAAATAAGGAGTACTAATGTCATATACTGTTAAAGACTCAGTCACTATTTATCTATACTAATACCAATAAAAATACACACATTAAAGTGTCTGCACTTGAACGCAACAGGCACAGTGTGTAAACATCTCAAAATATTCCCCTAAAATCAAAACATCTTGGAATTTTCCAATTTATCATCAAGATGTACAGCACACCTTACTCTACTGAACAAATTCTTAATTAAAGTTGCATTAAGCCGTGTTTCCCCCTCGAGGGGTCGCAAGTCGACTCCAAAACAATACGTACGGCATCAACTATCAGCACAAAGCTGCAGACTCAGGTGTTGATCCTCAGTGGGATCAACAGCACGAGAAACCCTTTCCCGCTACATGGAGATTCAGTGTTAACATGAAAATATTGTTTAATGGACCTTTATGCTATCAATCCTGACAACCATCAGTCTGACTGCTGGCTTTGCATCATCGGAGGACTCATTTCAGCAGCGTCATGAAGAACTTGCTGGCAGTGATTCCAGCGACGAGGATGACGACCATGAGCAGCAATGTGAGGCCACGGCGTAACACCAGCTGTGTTATTGACAGAACGTCTCCCACTGTAGTGGTGGTGGATTTATTCTGGCCTTGAATATGCACCTCCTGGAATGTGTGGTCCTCCTCAGCATCCTCACAACTGGATGGAGTAATACTGACCTGAGCTTGGTTGTGGTTCGAGTCTGGAGGTTTGAGGGAGAACCTTTAGTATTAACAAAATACTGTCACACGACGATGTTTCAGTTAGTGCGTCAGAGCTTACCTGTATTTTCCGGCCCGACCATCTCTTTTTCTTCTTTGATGTGGACTCCTGCTCTCACAAGAGCCTGATCAGAGGCACCAAAGACAGTTGTTAACAGCAGGTTTTAACTTCAACACATCTCAAGACGAAGTAAAAAGAAGCATTTTGATTGGCCAAGGTACACACCTCTTCAGCAGCCTTCTTCCAATCAAGTTTGCACAAAAATGTGATCAAGAAAATGGACTGTAGTAACACACAAATGGTAAATCCTGTCCATAGTCCTTTCACGGAAGATGAGAGAGAGTTGTTTAATGGCGTTCCTGAACATACATACAGTACTCATTGCAGGACTGTACATTAATGGTCTCCTCTTACCTACAATGCCCATCTTTCCTGCAAACATCAGGGACACACCAACAGGAAAGCCAATAAAGTAGTTTCCCACCAGGTTACACAGAGCTCCAATCAACTGTTTTCCTGCTCCTCTGACAACACCTCCAGACACACCCTGTCGATGTCAAACCATCAAGAGACTTGTTCAGATCACATCCTGTATGTGTCAATACTGGGTCTGAAATCCTGATTACTTGCATGCAATCGTTCCTCACCGCAATGGCATCAAAAAGATGCATGAAGCAAAATACGATCATGACGTCAGAAACCCTCTGCAAAATGTCTCTAAAAAAAAAAAAAAACAAGAGATTTTTGATGGACACAAAAACATGTTCTGGCAAGGAGGAATTATGAGTTCTTCAGTGAGGTAACTATATGCCAAAATATCTCCAGCTGATAAATTCAAAGGACAGATAAGGGCACACTGCATGTAAACAAGACCTTTCCACTCATGATGAGATAAGAAAAGTGTAATACGACATAATAACCTTATTTGATTAAAGGAAGCAAAGAAGAGAAAGAGAGCGTGACCGAGCAAGAGGCCGGACAAGAAATAAAAGGCTGCATGACAGATGGCGAGCTGGCCTTCTTGCTGTTGGACTTGTAAGTAATATTTGCTGGTTTGCTGGGTCTTGTGTTGTTGATGTTTGGCTGTTAGCAAAGTTGTTGACTCGCTAGTTTTTGATCATAAGCCATGTCAGCCCACCAAATCCAAATCCTTCAGCGTGTCAACAAATGCACGTGTACAACGTGTCCATGAGGGTGAACTGCACTCTGAAAACTGTAGCGCCAACTCGCAAAAAAATACCAATTCTTGCATAATGTTGCTTTAGAATTGGGGAAAAAAATGTGCTCGAATTGATGAATTAGGTTTGTTTAGGTTAACTGAAACGGAACAAACTGCAAAAGACTCGGCAAAAATGGGAACAGCTGTCTTAGCAGCGTATAATGTGGCATCACCAATAAGGAGTTCAGTGTTTGTGAGTCAGCATGAAGATGATGGCCTTAGTTAATGTACAACAGTCTGGACAGCAACATGAAACGCACATGAACTGCAACTAAGGATACACAAAACAACTGAATAATTCTGTCAGTGCAAGAAAGTGAAGGATATCAAAGACTTTACTCACTGCTCCGATGTGAAAATGTGTCCAACGACATTTCTGGCAAGGCTGAAACTGGCTCCAACAAAACATGCAATAATGACTGCCGTGGGGAAAAGAAACAAAACAATTCACATGTCAAAATCACCAGGGAAGAAGTGAACACAATAAATCTATTTAAAAAATATCTCAAATGGATGTTTCAGTTGTAAGAAGTCATTCGTAGCACTAAACTGTGGTTTATACATCCAAACTGAGAATGTTTTGGCTTCAGTCATTCATTTTAAATATAATGTGTGATTATTGAAGCGGCCATTTCTGAGTTTCTTGGATTCAATGTGTCAAAAGTTCAATTCAGTTCCTTCTTCAGGCCATGCTCTGAATTACATGACAATCATAACCCTTGAACAGCAGTTCAAACTGAATGTATTAATGAGGTTTTGAGAACAGTCTAGACGACGCAGAGCTGCCACCTGGAGGTGATAAGGCCCAGAAAACAGCAGCAGAACATAATGTCCCCGACAACTGCCTGATGAGCCCATCAACAAGTCGCTGACGCTGTATGGCTTTTAGACAGATAGCACCAGCCCACTTTATTAACACTGCATTTTCACATGATAGGCATACAGTTCAAATGTATTACCGTGTATTTTCTGTTTGCATTTCTGTTTGTGTCGATGAGAAACTTGTGACCGATGTGTCAAATATATTCTTGTTACAAATGGACATTAAACTACACAACTACACTACAGCTCAGCCCAAATGCAAAGGCGTTTTAGGCAACATGTACTGTATGCAACGGTTCTTACATGCACAAACGATCGGGACTTTGTAAGACAGCTTGGCCTGCTCTATGTTTCCTGCACCAAGAGCATTCCCAACCCGCACGCTGGCCGCTGCAGAGATCCCTAATGGGAACTAATGGGAAAAAAGTCATTAAATTAAAATGAAACACAACACACAAGCAGAGGGTTAGCATTTACAATGAATACATCATCAATGGTAGGAAAAACATTTAGAGGAGGTACCATGTAAGCTACAACCGTCAGCTCATATGCTATGGACTGAGCTCCCAGCTCAGCCTCACTAATCACTCCGGCCAGGAATCCTCCCGCCTCAAACATCCACCACTCCAGACAAAGCATGAGCATACTGGGGATGGCCAGCTGGACGAAGGGACCCCACTCCTGCAAACAGTCCAGTGACCAACCTGTGGGTCAGAGGTGTGCACGTTAAGCTGTAGGTTCTCTTTCCATTTCATGTTAGAGCCAACTCCCCGAGTGAAATCACAATACAGAAAAGGATGGACATAAGCTGATGGGAGATCTATGCTTGACAAAATCTATCTGTACGAGTGTCTTACTTGAAACTATTCAAATACTGCAGCTGTATTTTAGAAGTCATAAAGTGAGCTTAAAGTGTCACAGAGCCCAGGTCAGAAGGATTCACTCAACCCATAAATAAGTGTGAAAACGTCAGAAAAAGGTCAGACTTGCTGACATACTGGCAAATTATTAGCCTTCTGGCAAATTATTAGCCTTCTGACAAATCTGAACTTGAAACTTAATCCTAACTCGTGCCTGCTGAGTCACCACTGTGACCTCTCCTCTTCACCACATTACACAGTTATAGAGTTTAACCAGTTTTGTCAAATATTACACACTGGAATGTTCACAATGGACAACCAGTTACGTCAGCAAAAATGAGAAAACAACTGACCTTCCCATGTGGCCTTATGCAGACCCCTACAGCAGATGTAAACGTATAAGACCACAGCCAGAAAATACTGTGAGATAGCATTGGCTGTTGCAGATCCACTTTAAGAAACAAACCCCCCCCCCCCAAGCAGATTTTAGAGGAAAAGAAGAAACAATAGAAAGCACTTGTTTGTGACAGATATTCACACTGTTCAGGGTTATGAAACTAGGCTTCGTATACATTCTGTGTCCTATAAAAGATGTTACAGTATAATAAACACACAGTGACGAGAGAAATAGATATTGGATTGGTCTAGTCTTTTCATCAGGCTAGGACAGACAGATTGATTGACAAACATTACCAAAAAAACATTTCTTCACTCCCGTACTGTAATGCAGATAGCATATTTAATACACCTCAACTTACTTCAATTCAGTGTCAGAGCACGTTAGTCATTCTAAGCAGAAATAAACACTCATCTCATTGTTTCGCCTGATATAATTGAGTGTTATAATTAGTGAGCTCTACTACAAAATAATGATGATATAAGAACTCACGCAACGCCCATATCCAGACCGTAGAGTAAGACGTAGTTGATGACTGCGTTGAAGACATTTGCAATGGCTCCAGTTATAACCTGAGGCCATACGATTCCCTGTAAAACACAGCACAACCTGGTATCCACATTCATTTGAATAACTACGGTCCAGCCACTCACTCCGACAGCCGTGGGTTTGCATTGCTGTACCTGGTTTTGAAGATACCTCCCTTGCAGCTGGTACATAAAAGCAGCCTGACGAAAGACATAGGAAATTGAATCAGTGTCACTTTGGCAGCCAACCTCTGCAAACCTCTTTGCAATCTGTATGCATTGTATCATTATCTTCATACACAGGCGTCAGAAGGCACCAAACTCACTGGCAGAGCAGGCATGACGATCATCACATACAGCTGGGCGAGACTTCATGCAGAAAGATAACAAGCAGATATGCAATGTGAAATTTGGGGGTCGAAACATATTACTGGACATATAATATATCAGGTAATAAGTCATTAGGATTTATCCTCTGGTGACAACGTTGGGTCTGGATCTAAATCAGTGCATGAATCGAACTAAACATCTGATAAACTACTCAATCATAAAAAACTGAATTCACAGTGGGTGTCTTTAATGTGCACCAAAGGTCGCTCATACGTTGTTCCCATTATCACCAAACAGCGGCTTATTTCTAATACAGACTAAAGGATTTTGTTGTCATCACAAGCTGCAGAGGTATTAAGCCCTGCAGACAGACACAGTTGGCAACTAAATGGAGAGTGAATACTGGACTTACATTCCATTATTGGTGGCCAGAAACACGACATTAAATGAATGCTATTGGCACGCCGCATCTGCTGTCTAACTTCTGAAAAGTGTAAACAGTCTAGGCCACATGTCCAGTAGCGTCACTAGATGAGATGCTGAAGGTGTATGTTGTTCTGGGGATTCATAATGACTGACCTGGCGACCTCTGGGCTCTGTTTGACAGCAAGCAGGAGGGGTTCTGTGTTGATGAGGACGGCCCAGCAGGGGAAACAGGCCAACAGCAGAATCAGAACCCCCCTCTGGAGAATCACACCCACACGCTTCAGGTTACCGCTCCCATACGTCTGCATGAAACAGGTAGACAGATACTCAAATAAACAGAGTTGGAACACACCAAATCACACCAATAACCAAGGGCATGACTGGTCTAAGAAAACTAACGTGATACAAAAGCTCATTGTTAAGTTGTTTTAAAGGAGACCCCAGGACAACCTGGGAACCCAGCAGCAGCGGTTGTGTTTGTCTTGGTTAGATAGATACAGTGAAACCTCTGGTGGGGACATTACCTGAGATATGAGGGTATCGCATGTTAACGACAAACCAGTGCCAATGGAAATACCAGTGACATTAACCACCTGCAATTTAAAAAAGAAAACATAATTCAGGGAAAAACATATATTTTAGAAGATAGATAATTCAAACACGAGTACTGGCAGGCTGGGGTCGCGGTCCAAACACCGATAGGACTCGAGCAAGTCTCCTCACCGCAATTGATAATGATACTCCTGCAAGTTCAGTCTTCCCCAGGTGACCGCAGAACACAGTGCTGACGAAACTGATCATAAAGACCATGCACTGGGAAATGACCTGGAGTACAAAAACACACACAATACCCTTTTTCATTTTCTTGTTTATACAAACGCTAAAATAAATAGAAACGTGTGACAAAAATTCAAAGACATCCAGTTAAGACCTGACAGATATTGTTAGCCATACTGTATAAAAAATAATATATAAAGAGAACATGTGTTGTTGTGGTTCTCGGCATCTTTAGACGTGATTTTAAAAGAGAATTTGATGCATATTCCAAATAAACACATAAATACAAAATCGTTGCAGAAATTAGGCAAGTGAATTTAACGATGTAACCATCTATAACAAACTAAAATATTATCTTAGGAGCAAGTCCATACATCTCATCACATTTTGAAACAAAGGCATGAAACAAGCGCTAGTAATTAAGTAAACATACAGTACCTGGTCTACCTACAGTGGAATAAATAAGTATTTAGACAGAGATTATCAATCATTATGAGGTTTAAGTGTCAACTTTTTCAGATGCTCAAGGGGCCTGAAGGCTCCAGGTTTACTGTGTTTGTGGTAATTTGATTTATTACAAATTTGTTTGACAAATTACATCATCTTGAGGCCCCCCCCCAGTAGACATGTGAGAAGTGATCGCCTGTGCAGCGCTTGCACCTCTGTTGGGTTTCCCATGTTGGGAAATGATCAGTGCCATCCTTCCTCACATCAGGAGGCACACTAGAGTTTTGCCAAGGCCATGGGTTTCATCCGGGGCTCCAGTTTCTTCTGTAGAGGTTCCACGCATTGATGACTGCCACTGTGACAGTGTGCCACCAAATGCACATGTACTATCTACGGGATTTGTAGAGTGCAGACAGCACATCAAGGAGGTCAACACCTCCCATGAACTTGTTGTATGTTTCAACAATGGCTGGTCTGGGAACCACAATGTGTGTTTGGGATTTTCGATCCCAGCGTTTCACACTTCCAGCTGGTTCGATGCCAACAAAAGAGGAAAGTAGCTTCCCAGCTTTGTTGTCACACCATCTTACAATGATGATGTTTTCCTGTTCATTCGGACTGTATTGGATTCCTCTTTCTTTCAGGTGATGTAAAATTGTTGTCTGCAAAAGCCTTGTGATTTCTCCCTGCATCTCCAGTAACACCAACATCAGATTTCTCTTTGTCTGGATTTTCTGCACCTTGACAAACATCAAAAGTCATAAAGAAAGCCACTTTGTCCAGCACGTCCCCACATCTTGAACCCCCAGTCGTGAGGCTTTGATGGCACATAGACACGCAGATGAGATTTTCTCTTGAATGGCACCATCATCCCATCAACTGCACGGCATTCTTCAGGAGGTATGCAAAGAAATTGTTCTCGTAGTTTTTGTAACCGTGGCCTGAGTTTCCACAGTTTATCTTTCTTCGCATCATCAGACACATTGAGGTTGTCCTGAAAGTGAATCAGCAATTTCAGAAATCGATCTTGAGACATCACATCACAAACCGGGCGGTGCTTTGTCTCCATCTCCCAATTGGCTCGTACATTGGGCATCTGTACTAACCCCATGTGCATGTACATACCCAGAACCTGCTCAGTTTCTTTGGCAAATGTGTTTACCGACACTCCCTGCTTCTGTACACTGTACATGTTTCTTTGTTCTGCAATTTCCTGTTGCATTTCATCTGCAATAAACTGTTTGAAATACATGTGATGTGTCCTGTCACACCTGTCTTCTGAGGCTTCCTCATCACATTCACCAAATTCAACTTTTCTCCACTTCGTATTCTTTCCTTTTCACTTTGCCTCGTGCTGACTGCTTTTGTTGTCGTGTCCTCATCTCTGTGCTCATCTGGTCGACACTTTCATCTCGCAAGTCTTCCTCGTAACTACTATCTGAGCTTCCCTCAGCAAGCATTGCATTAGGAGTCCATTCCTCATCATCCTCGTCTTCCCCCAACTGCTCCATGTCACTTGAATTTCCATCCATAATCACACTGATAACATCAGCAACAGCGTACTTCTTTGCCATCTAAAAATACACGCAAAAACAAATGACTGCACACTGAATTGGTCAATAGAACATACAGATTATGATAGCCAAGGAATTGTTTTAGTGAAAATCGATGACTCATGGCAACATCCAAGTGATTAGCATGAGAGCAGGTTGCATTAAAAAAAAAACACATAAATATCTCAATTTCCACTTTAAATATATATTTAATGATGACATTTCAATCTTTAAATTTGTTTTGATTATTTAATTAAACTGTATTTGGCATTGTGGGAGGCATAATGCAGATTGCATCATGAAATGCAATACAATGACGATTGAGGGATTTACAGATAAATTAACTTACATACCTGCTGTATCATATTTTGATACACACATTATCAAAACACGATTTTACTATAAAATAAGGTATAAAATATTAAGTAATTATAAGTTACTTCAATACAGTAAATATTCATATTGAAATATAAGTAACAATATAAACTGTATTCTTACCATAACTTTTTCAAAATTAGCAAAGATTTCCCGTCGCTAAGTGACGGTAGCCATTTTGGATTTGCCTGCAGTGCACGGATAATCCACCAGAGGGCAGAAGACGTGTCAGACGTGGATGTTTAAAGAGGCACATTCCTGTGAAAGTTGCTCAGTGGCACGTGAAGCCAAAAAAGTTCGACTTATATCACCAAAGTTACTATTTCTTATCAAAAGTGCATTGTTATATGGCCCTTAGAGCGGCTCTTAATTGGTGGGAACGACGTACCTGATCACGTGTGTAACAATAAGCATATCAGAAAAATGCTGACCTCAGATCAGAGTTTTTTTCCCCCCAAATCGACTCTTTTATGGAAGCTAACTTTTCCAGATATCTTGGCAGAGAAAGTCTGGTCAAATCCTAATAAATTCCTCATCCCAAATAAAATAAGTTCACATTAAGATATTAAGATACTAACCATGTGTTGTTTGTATTGTTTTTTGTTTGAGTTATTTTATTTTATGTTTGGCGGCCATGTTCTGTGTGAATATATGATGTTAAGTGATCGGTTGTCAATGTGGCTGAAACGTTTTCCTTTGTACGATGTAAATCTTTAAGAATGATCTTTTTGACCTCCTGGGTAGGCTCGGCTATAAGAGATCAGGCTAGGTCAGATTGCATACAACAGGTTTTTCAGGCACATATTGGGCATGTTGATGACGTAGAGGTCTGAGAAACACATGTAGCAAATATTATAGAGTTTATTAGATGTATTTAGTTTCACTTTAACTATACTTGCATAGCATACACTGTATTCCTTAATAAAGATGTGCTTCATAAAGTTAACCAATTAATTACTAATACACACACGCACACAATGCACAGAGAGTGGGAGAAACGTGGACACCTTCAAACATTTTAAGTTAAAGGTCAGAGACTCACACACATTATATATATATATATATATATATATAAAAACAAACATGGCACCGCAGACCTGGAGGTGCTGCTGTGTGTCTAAACTCAGTCTTACCACTGGTCCGGCTAGTTTAAAAAGCTGTACGAGCTCATTCCGGTACTCCTGCGGGATCAAGCCTCTCATGCTCTTCAGGCAGGAGCCGCGGCCTTCAGCGGGGTCCCGAACAGAAGAAGAAGCCGCTTCACCTGAATCTAAAGCTCCCTCTGTGTACTTAATTGGTGTTTTACCGTCCATGACTGAACAGACTACGGCGGCCTCCACAGACCCGCTCCCCCTCGACAGTGTAAAGTAAAGTGAGGTTCTGTGCTCTGTAAGATAAGCAGCCAGCAGTGAGGGGAGGGCTTACACACGTGCTCCAGGAGCGTCCTCCTGCAGCAGTTTTGGGGCGTCGCTGCCGCCTGGCTGACCCAACGATGCCTTCACGGGCACATTTTGACGTTCAGTTTAGTTAAGACTCATCTCATAGTCTCTCTCTGTGGAGAGTCTAATGCAACTGTAATGTATAATGTGGTGGAATGTAACCACTACAGTGCTTTTACTCAAGTACTAGTACAATTTTGAGGTACTTTACCTGAGTATTTCCATTTTATGCTTCAAATATTGTACTTTTTACTCAAACTACATTTATTTGATAGCTTTATTCTTATACTTTGCAGATTTAAATTATGAATTAATATGAAAATATAACTCAACTAGTAAATGATGGTATATTATTTGGTACTTTTAAAATATTTTGATGCTAATACTTTTGTATTTTCTGTACTTTTACTTAAGTGAGTTTGAATGCAGGACTTTTACTTGTAACGGAGTATTTTTACACTGTAGTATTGCTACTTTTGCTTTTTAAAAGATCTGAATACTTCTTCCATCACTTCATATGGTTCCAGTCACACCAGTGTGTCTGCCTCCTGTACGTGCAGCAGCGTGTGTGTGTGTGTGTGTGTGTGTGTGTGATATAGCCCAAATGAATAGACCTTAGACCTGGTATTAAATATCAAAGGCATTTGTAAAAGTAAAATAACTAAGGGGTGTTTTATAAAGATGGCGAAGATCATTTAAGCTAGGTTTATTTTCAGGAAATGAATCAGGTTTAACAAATCTAGCTTAGCTTTACTTCAGCCTTTATCAGTGCAATCAGCTCATCTTTACAGCTGTAGGGCGAACATAAGTCACAACACATTGCATGTCAAATAATCACTTTCACACACACACACACACACACACACACACACACACACACACACACACACACACACAGACTGCAGTTATTTGCTAAGAACAATGTGAAGCTCAGACATGAAAGCATCTACAAAGCATTACAGTCAAAACATGTGCTTCCAAATGACTGAAAACTATTTGCTTTAGGGTACTCGAGCAATGAGAACTTTAAAATAAAGCTGTTAAATGCTGTAGACCTGTGGCTGGAGCAGTGACAGTCATTTTCACCATTTTAAATCTCATGTGTTTGATTTATCTGCATATTTTAAACAGGCCAAGGAGCATAATCCAACTGATAGACCTTAAAAAGCTAGAAAATGTTAATTATAATACCTAATCCTTCCTACGGGACACTTCAGTGTCTCGCACAGATTAATTTTCAACAGTCATGACGCAGAGAAAAAGGCTCACACTCACACTGGACTTGAACCCAAGATGATGTACAAGGAAAGCACGGACACAAACTGAGCCAACAGGGGAGTTAAACGGCACAGAGGTCATCTCTACTCGTGTCAAAGGCTGAGCTGACCTCTGGGGGGGCAGCATGCTTTGTTGGCTTTGTTTATGGCCAATATGTTTATTATGTGCTACTCTTTAGCATCTGAACGTTGCAGTGTTCTCTTTACAGCTCTCTTTTCTTTATTGTGAGGTGATACAATCTGCACTTGATGTCTTGATCCCATCAGCAGACTTTAGATGGCTTTTGTCAGGGTCTGGACTCTTTCAGTTCCCTGTTTTATTTTGTAATCTTGCCTCTTGTTTCCTGTGTGTTCCTGCTCTTGTGTCGTTATCCTTGATTGTCTTCACCTGTTCCCTGTTTACTCACCTGCCCCTGATTCCCTCGTTAGCCTTTTCCTCGTATACCTGTCCTTTTCATGTGTTCTTTGTTGGGTCATTGTACTGTGTTAGATGTGTTCAGTGAGTGTTCCTCCTGCTTAGTTTTCATGTTCCCGTGTTGGATTTATTCCTTGTGCTCTGGCTGTCTCCCAAACCTGGACTCACCTGTTTGTTTGCCTGTTGCCTATCTTCCTGTATCTCAAGCAAATGTTTTAATAAGCCCTTGAAACTGCTTTGAACCTCCTCAACTGTCTACATTTCGGTCGTTCTCCTGCCGTTCCTGGCCACACACCCTGACAGCTTTATGGAACAACTTAAACCGGTTTTATTAGGCTAATTCAAGCCCGGCTTGCCCCTAAACACCTCGCTGGAATTCCTTGCTCACTGTTACACACTCTGACACCTAAAAGCTGCCCAGTACAACCAAAAATTAGCCTCTGCAGAATTAACTGATTGCTCAAAGGAACATTGTCTATGTCATCATACACACAGTCATTACATGTGATGATTCAAAGTGCTTTGAATAAGACATCAAGACTAAAACTGTAAAAATACAAATAAAAGAGCAGTGAGATCTTCACATCAGATTAAAAACTGCCTAAAGTTGAATTAAAACCAACTTTAAACATGTTTTTCACGTAGATTTATATAACTAAAAGGTGTGTGGTAAAGCTAGATGCAGCTCGCCCACGTCTGTATTAAAATCTGGAATCATCAGCTGACCGGTGTGTCAAGAGGTAACTTTAAAAAAGTCTGAATCCATGACTGCACCAAGACTTTTGATGTAGGTTTCAGTGACGGGGATTACCGCAAGATGAGCAATGACTTTTCGTCTTAGGGACCAAAAACTATTATTTCAGTACAGATAAATACATTTGAGGTTCAACTGAATAATTATGATAAATAATATTGCTGTTTTTCTCCCCCCAAGACTTGAGTTCACACTGAATAAAAGTGGAACCCTGAGGAACTCCACACATTTCAGTCTGATCTGAACTACAAGATGAATCTCTACAGTATGTTTTCACTTAGCACCTGAAGAAGGAAAACATGTTAATCCTAAAATTTTAACTCCACTTATTGCCCCTATATAGTCATACCGTCATCTTTTTACATGTCCAATACCTGTGCTACTCAACGCATACGCATAAAGATGTACAGGACCCTGCTATTAATGCTCACTGTGGTGTTTCAAATGTAGTGTTGGAATATTCAAGCGGGAACTCTGCTGATTTTGCACATCAAAATCTGTTTACAGGTGTTGTATAAAGCCTTGGCTCCAGAGGGAGCTGCGTAACATCTAATAAACACACTGGAGGCAGTTAGAAAGAAGTGATCTTTACGGGGGTTCAGTAGCCCGCTTGAGGCTACATTAGCCGCTAACAGCATAACACACCCGAATCTCCAACAGGAATTTTCATTGGTCAACTTGTATTGTGGGTAATGTGAAAATCAACATAATGAGCAGCTCCCCTTTGACACTCAGTGTTAACATAAAAACATATTTCTGGACTTGTAGGATGAGTCATTTGAACAGTTTCACCAGCAAGTTGCTGATTCAATACAATTCCAGCGATGAGGATGACAAACATGATTAGCAAAGTGGAGCCACGGCGCAAAACCAGCTGCTTTACTGACAGAACATCTCCCGCTGTAGTGGACAGTAGTGAACCAGGTCTGAATCCTGCACTTCCAGGTCTGCGTCATCCTCCTCACTGCTCCCAGTGCTGATCTGGGCCGGGTTCTGACTCGAGTCTAGAGGAGTTTGAGAAGGAATGTCAAGTATTAAACTGTCACAAGACTCAAAGCAGGGCATGTTTCATTTATTTACACAAACACGTGAGTATAGGGCGGTGCCTGTACTCACGTGTGTTCCAACCCAACCATCTTTTTTTTCCCCTTCTGTGATCTGGACTCCCGCCCTCACAAGAGCCTGATCCGAGAGATTAAGAACAGTTGTTAACCGTGTGTTTTAACTTCAGATAAAGACTAAGTAATGTAGCTACACACCTCCTCAGTCACCTTTTTCCAATCCAGCTTGCACAAAATTGTGATGAAAACAATCGCCTGCAACTGTGGACTGAGCTCCCAGCTCAGCCTCACTGATCACACCGGCCAGGAGTCCTCCTATTCAAATATCCACCATGACAGACAAGTCATTAGCATACTGGGAATGGCCAATCTGATGAAGGGACCCCACTCCAGCAGACAGTCGAGTGACCAACCTGTGGGTCAGAGGTGAATAGTTTATAGAGTGTGAATTGATCAAAAATGACACTGGAATGGTCATAAAACCACCACACTAAAGAGACATGAATGATGAAACAGGGCGTCTAGAAAGACATTTTAACATCAAACTCATGTGATCAAAATCTCCACAAAACATGAAAAAAAGAACTGACCTCCCCAGCAGATGTAAACATATAGGAACAAAGCCAACAAATACTGTGAGATCGCACTGGCTGCAGCAGATCCACTTCAATGTCATGGAGAACCAGCAGGTTTTAGAGCGAGAGTAGAAGAAAGTAAAGTAAAAATAACTAATTTATTGAAAAATATCCACATACTTTCATGCGCCAGTCAGGATTTGGCAACATTTAAATCAGAATATGATGACAGTTGGTGTATTGTTCGGTCACTGTCAATCAAATATGATCAAGCCACACCCACACAGTCCTGTTGAAGCAGATTAATCAAGTTCTTGAGTGTCAAACGCTTGATGAATAACACCTAAAGTTTTTTTTAAACTTTGATTTTTGCATATTTAGTAACATATCAGTTTTACAGAGAAATACTTAAGATTTGTTTTCAGGGGCTTTAAAAGTCTACAGCCACAATAGCAGCCCTGGTGACTTTGCCGTTCTTAGATCCTCACCACTAGTGGGGCAAGAAAAGGGGAATATGGCTTATTGCCAAAACCGCCGCCCTTTAGAAGCCAAAATAAGTTCAAGCAGGCGGGCACAGCTGAGTGGGGAAAAGGGTCTGGTATATGTGCTGCAGGGCTGATGAGGGAATGAGGTGCAGGTGGGGAGATGGGCGGGAAAGCTCAGGTGAGGAGAATGAGGTGACTGCAGGGCAGATGGGAGGGGCAAAGTCTGAGGGCACCTGGTGGACAGGTACAGAATAACACTGAGAAAGTGGAGATGTGTCTGAAGAGAGACAGAGAGGCACAATGAGCAGGAATACACACAGTCGAGGCGGACACTGTGACACCACAGCACTGAAATCGACTGCATTTTTATTAACTAGTAACAAAAGGAGCCAAATTGACATTTTTAAAAAATACTATTATTGTTAAGACAAAAATCAAATATTTCAATTAATTAATTCATTATTTTCCTTTTCATACCTAAGTTGCTTTGTCAATATCAATGGTAGTCAATCACCTATTGTGGCCTAATAATGGCGTAATTATGAAATGTCGCACAAGAGGGCAGTGCTGAGCTGAAGGCTTCCTATGAATTGAATTGGGGCGTTGACTCACGCTTTCGAGTTATCCAGGTGAAAAAAAAGACCTACAGACTTTGGTTGAATTATATTCAAGCCAGTAAAAGTGTTTCTTTGTGAGACAAAGTGGATATAGGGTTTGCATCGTGTAGAAGACATCAAGTAGTAGAAGTAATCTAGCCAGCATGCAACTGTTGTTAATTTCTTTAAAGGTTATCTACCTGACAAACTCCTTAAAACTCCCACTGTCTTTGTATGAAAACCAACTTCTGTGGACTTTAATAAATACAAAGAAAGGAGATCTCTCAAAAAGAGGTTGAGTTGCCCAGTGTGTCCTCTGCTGCCCTCTGAGCCATTTTCGAGTTTAAGCAGACATTGAGGCAGAAAAGCCCAAATAACAGTAGTAGTAATAGTTTACACCACTACACAAATCATTTGTTTGCAAGTTATGAGTTTTACTTCTGAGATGACATTTTGTTTTGCTTCAGTGAGTTTTATTCTCTCTCAAATTCTTATTTTTGTTTTATATTTAAGAAGTTTTGTTAAATGTTTTGCCACAAATCTGATTTCATAATTCCCATTTGGTTATTTCATCAACAAATGGTTTCTCATTTGAGTTTCTTCAAAATGTATATCATGATTGTTTTGTACAATATAAATGTACATAGAAGACTGCAATGATATCAGCCACCATTAAGTGAACCGATGTCTTGGTACCTTGATAAACTTTGTGGTAAAGGAAAACAAAGTGCACCAAACTTCAGGCATGAAGATCTTCACATACAGCTGGGAGAGACAACAAGCAATGTGCATGTAAAAACACACTGAATTGAATCATAAGCTTATTTATCATGGATATATATAACATATGAACCTATTGGTAAATAGAGGAGGAATCAACATGAGCCCTGTTTACTGTGCAGTAGGCTAACATCAGCACAAAAGATTAAGACAAGAGCCAAAAACAACATAATATAGCTGTTTCTGATCCAGCAGTGCAACCACTGACTCCTACAAAAATACTTCGCCATTGGGACTGACCCGGCGACCTCTGGGCTCTGTTTGATAGCAAGCAGGAGGGGTTCTGTGTTGATGAGGACGGCCCAGCGGGGGAAACAGGCCAACAGCAGAATCAGATCCCCCCTCTGGAGAATCACACCCACACGCTTCAGGTTACCGCTCCCATACGTCTGCATGAAACAGGTAGATAAATAAGTGGAGTTAAACAACACCGATCACACTACTAAGCAAAGGTGCAAATAGGCCGAGAAAACAAACTTGATACAAAAGCTCATTGTTGAGCTGCTTTTAAGGGGAAAGAACAACCTCTGGTGAGGACACTTCACCTGAGATATGAAGGTATCACATGTTGATGACAAACCAGAGCCAATGGAAATACCAGTGACATTCACCACCTGCAATTGGCAAAAACATTATCAATAAATACATACTCAAAGGCAAGATTATAGAAGGCAATAACTGGGACGCCAGTATATACACAGATAGGGCTTCAAAGCATGTCTCCTCACTGCAGCTGCTAAAGATACCCCTGCTAGTTCGGTTTTCCCCAGGTGACCACAGAACGCCGTGCTGATGATGAAGACCATCAACTGGGAAAGGACCTGGAACACAAAAACAAACACCCTACCTAGTAAAGACCTCATAGATACAATTTTAAAAAAGAGACCAAATATAATAAGGGAACAGGGGTTGTTATGGTTTCTTTAGAAACAAAAGTGTTTGACACTAGCAAACACAGTGCAGACAGAGCTAGCTTTGCTGATCTTTTACCTCTTTGTCATCCTTACACATGGGGTTTATTCTTAAAATGTAAACATTACCAATTACTAACATAATAAGGTTTCACATTTTGGTTATTTTCATACAATACAAAGTAAGTTAACTGAGATTTGCCGTCTGCTTGCAAGGGAAATAGCTTCAAACTAACCGTACATTTCCAGAGATAATTGGGTACTCTGTGGCATTTAAGTGGTTTCATTTGAAAATGTGCATTTCAGAGACCCTTTTATGTTACATAAACATTTGCTGTAGTACTCTAAGTGCAACTATAATCTAAAACTGATTTGTGCGCACAAATTAGGCTTTTGTTTTTTCTCCATGACCCTCTGTTTGAAATAAAAGTAAAAAGTAACTAGCTAACCTGAATAAATAAACATACACACATAACTTCTGTACATGTACAAGCTTCAATTTCAGCAGACACAGATAATATTAAAACAAGGCTGGTAAATGTTTATGTTGATAACTAACAGAGGGAAAGCCATTTCTGCCAGTGTACCTAACCACGCCCAACAGTGATGTCACAGTGTACTGAGTACACATCACTACAGCAAGGTGAGAAGATGAACCACCGGGGGTCAGCAAAAACAAGATATTCAGCCGATTGTTAAGTTGCTTCTTAAAAAGTCATCATTTTGATCCATAGGAGTGTTTTTTGACTTCAGTGGCATTGTGTTGCATTCAAGTCCTCACAGAGGCACAGTTTACTTACATTTAAAATATTAAAATTGGTGTACAATACATACACTATTTAGCATAAGCTATAATAACGGTTATACACATATACAGTACATTGCCTGGACACACAAAAACAGGTGTATGTTATGTTATTGTCATGTCTTGGGTGTTTTTTTAATTTTGGTTATTTCTTCCTGCAAGGCCAGTTTTTTCCCGGACCATGGATCTGCTTGATTTGACTCACCTGTCTCTGGTTTTCTCATCAGCCACTCCCTACTTATACCAGCCTCATTGCTTTGTTCTGTGCCAGATTGTCTTGTGTTGTTGTGCCAAGCTACCAGCCCCGCTCCAGCCCCGCTCCAGCCCTTGCTTTTTGTTCATAGACGACCCGGATTTTGCCTAGCCCTTACCTGTACCTCTGCCACGCTGACTGATTTCCTGGATTGTGACCACGGACTGTTTTTTTCATTATCCTTACCTGCTCATTGTCTGCTCTTGAGTTCGCTTCACAATCCGTGACAGATATATTGGAAATCGAGCTCCTCTTTGGTGGAACCACCTTACAGTTCAAATCCACTGGCCATCAGTGAGTTTGCACGTTCTCCTTGCTAAACACAGATCCATTTAGAAGCTGTTCTGGAGCTTTCAGTCATATCACATGATCTTCATCAGCAGATGGAATTGATACGGGACAGTAGATGTTATGATGATATTAACAAATGTTATGTTTGTTTAAAATGTTCTAACGAGCTAGTTTAGGCACTGACAGTGTAAACTGACATTGCTGTCTTTTCTTAAATGTTTCTGCCCTCTAGTGGTAAAATAATTTAATTGCGATTCTTCACATTTATTCACAGTGCCAGGAGTGTAGAAAATTATGTATCTACTGCAGTCTCACTAAAGCTGGAGAAATGTGATGTGATGGATATTTTAATGATTTAACATGGCCTACATATGCACCACCTTCAGTGGGTTTTCCCCTGTGTGAGAACCTTTGTTCGACTGGCACTGCATGCCAGTATAATAAATACTGGAAGAACACTACTTTTCAACACTATAAACATGTTAAAAAGGATAATAAGGATTGTGACTTCGCTCATGTTGGACCATGCACAAAACTTTATAGGTTGCCTGTGTAGAGTAGAGAACAAACAATGTTTCAGTAAAAATAGTTGTGAGCACAATGTCACTCAAATTTGGTATGCTAGCCTAGTTTTGGTTTCGCAATACCACTTTTTAAATATTTGCTAAATAACCCCTTTTTTTCCACCCAGTTCTGTCTGGAGAGTAAAGACGTTCTGGCTGTGCTGAGAAATTAAAAGTGATTGTAAACGAACGTGTCCTGGTGGCTGTTTAGCTGACCAAGCAAAGAAGGTACATGTGGATGATCAATAAAGGAACCACAAAGAGAAAATCTCGACATTGTTTTTAATGGTGGGAGTTGAGCATTACAAAGCAAGAGCAGACAGCATCATTCAGTCATTCACAGATAAAATCCCTGATGAAACAATGCATCTTATGGCTTATTACAGCATGCTGTGTGAGCACAGATGACTTAAAAAAGTTTTCCATCACTTGTTTGGGACAATTTTCTCATGGACATCGAGGTAAAAGTAATTAAATTCTTACCTGCTGCAAATTGGGAATAACATACAGGAAATTATATTCTGTTGCAACCACAGGGAACAAAACAAGACAAGTTAACGAATAAAGTGTTTCAATTGCCATTATAAATATATAGAAACACTGTTTGCAATTAATTGTGTTCCCAGTACTGCAGTGGTAAAATTATTTCTGATAACTTTAATTTCTCCAGTGAACATGCAGGTCCAGTGTGCGCCAATCCCTTTTATTTTAAGAAACATTCAAAGTGAAAATGCTGCAATACGACAGCTTATCTGCAATAATAAGCTTTACGTAAATCCGTGTTGTAAATGATTTTGTGACAAAGGTGCTGAGTTCAAGGAACTCCAATGATAGGCTGTCAACCAATAATTGGGTCAGTTGGACAGATGTTCTCTCGGACCCTCCCACGCAATATGTCAATCAAAAGCTGAAAAAGCACATACAGATAGCCAAAAGTGCTACATACTGTAATCCTGCACTTCCTGGGCTATCTGTGCCCATATTCTGTCACTGGTTTACCACTATTTGTGGTTGTACTGGGATAATCTGTAGTAATAATGCACTTAGTGTAAGGGACATGGTAGTCTAAGTACTTTCTGACTGTCCCCAAAGCTCAGAGAGAGGTGTGTAGGTTTTTATGATCTTGAAAAGCTTGCAGATGGCTTGAAACTTAAGATTCTTAAAGTTCTCACAAGACTATAATAACATACCATACATATCTATTGGGAAGTGTTACCAAGTCTCCTACAGAATGGAGACTGTTGTTCTCATTGGACATGTTAGTACTAAATGGAAAAAATAAATAAATGTATGGAAAAGACTGGTGGTTGACAGCCACATCACCATGCACTGGAGGGCTCAGTGTTTCGACTGGAGGTGGAGAAAGAGAGTGTTAACAAATAAATGAGAGAAAAGCTAGCAAATGTATTACATTTCAATATACCAAATGTCTGTGCAACAAGACAACAAAATGTATGTGCAAAGGCCCGTACCTCATCCAAACTGTTGTTTCATAAAGTCACATAATGTGCATACATTAGCATTCGGCTACTAGATTCATAAAATGGAAAACACAGCTTCAGGCTTGATTAGTGTGATTTGATCAAATCACTTCTCTCTCTCCAGTTTTTGGTTTTGTAAACAGTAACATTCAAATGAGTCAGTCAAACAAAAGGCCTGTGTATGAATGAAATCAAATACTGATTCACTCTGTGTATTTGAGGTTATGTGTGTGTGTGTGTGTGTGTGTGTGTGAAAGGCCCACTACTCTCACACGCCACTACTCCTCTGTCTAAAGCTATGCCTGTAAACATCTCCAAATGTCTTCCTTCCTTGTCTTTACATTCCTTGCTTGCTCACTGTAGTAACTCATTAATTAAATAAATGAATAAACAAATAAACATAATAGATAACATAGAATACATTCAAGTACATCAGTTCCTCAATACAGGAATGCAAGCAGGTTCTGCTTTTGCAGCTAGCACCACTCTACAGTCTGGTTGTTGGCGGACTGTTTGGTTTGTGGGCTACGTTACGTGCACAGCATATAGTCAGTAACCACATGTGCCCCAACGATCTCAAACTGGCTCTATGATGTTGAGAGTGTTTGCGATCATTTGAGCTGTTTATGGAGCTCAGTGACACCAGTGTGTTTCCGAGGTAACCTCACCTCACACTCTACTGCCCATCCTAAACATGAGTGTCCCGGGTCGCACCGTCCACATCTGCAGAACCTGTGGGCTCACTGGTGACCTCACGTATCTGAGGTTACAAACCACAGGTTGCTGGAAGGTCATTTCAAAGACTTCAGAGGTTGTGGTCCACTCATAGTGCAGTGAGGGTGCGGAACAGCTGAGTGAAGCAGAAGACAGAGGCGGTGAGCGCAGTGCACTGTTTGGCTAACAGCTTGGTGCTCAGGTCCTGGCAGCTGCGCTTGTTGCTGGCTCGCTCCGCTGCCAGACAGAAGTCCCGGAATGAGCGGGCCACATCTGCCAGACCTGCAACTGCCTCGGCGTTCCTCCGGTCACACCTGTCACAACCAGAGAACCAGAGGCATATACCTGACAACTCCACCAGGGTCTGGAAACTGTCAGCCAGGGAGTGAAGCATTTCCTCTGGGCTCTGTCCAATCCCCACCACCTTCTGGCAGCCTGACATCAGCCGCCGTGCCTCTATCTGGAGCACCCGCTTGTTCTCTGTAAAGTGGGCAGGGCAGGTGTCCCTTGGGTGGCGACCTCCATGGCCTGCCACAGATCGGTCAGCACTGCTACTTTCCAGGATGGAAAGGAGCTGGTCCACGTCTACGCGGAGTACTTGGAAACCTGTTGGGGGTTCTGGGTAGCGCTGCTGGCCTAGCCGACTGATGGTGTCCTTGTGCGTTTGAGACAGGAAAGGATCTGAGGCATCAGACAGTGGTGAAAGGAGAGGGCTGAGCTCAGAGGTAGAGGAGAAAAGGATGGAGCGTGGGAAGGAGGGAGAGTGGGTGGAGGTGGTGGAGAGAAAGGAGGGAACAGATGGAGAGGTCATGAGAGGAAGACCTGCTCCAGAAGTCTGAGTCACGCCGCTGCTCTGTGTGCGGCAGGAGAACTCGTAGACTGTCAACTCTTCGTCAAAACTGTCCCCGCCGCTGAAGCAGTTGGTGTAGACCGCTGGGCAACCACAAGCATCCAGCGGCATCTGCAGCCCTTCCACAACTGATTCACATCCAGACGCTAGCATAGAACTGCAGCCAAACTCAGACTTCAAGGGTGGGGTAGTCACCATATCGGCTGGTGTTTTTGTCTCTGATGGATCCTCACAGATGGTAAACACCCTGCAGCCTGAAGAAAGTATTTTTGGTGAGTCTGAATTCTGTCCTGTAGGCCTACAAAGACCCATCAAAGGCCTGTCGCTACTGCTCCGTCTTACTTTCTGTGACTGACTATGAAAAGCGAGTCCTGGCCCATTTAGATTCTGTGTGGTCACTACTATTGGAGGGGGGGCAGAAGGTGGAGCATCTTTTATAGGTCCAGGAGTGTCCATCTTTAGGCCTGTGTCTCTTTGGAGGCTGTTCACTATGGAGGCTGGAGGCTCTGTTATTGGTCCTGGTGTGTTTTTGATAGGTCCGGTGTACAAAAGCTGATTTTGGTGTTGGGGTTTGGGCTCAGTCTGGACAGGCAATGGAGAGCTTACCTCTGACACTAAATGAAAACTCTTCGCTGAGGTTGTTTCCACAAGAAAATCCCCATCAACCTCTGATCCTGTAACAGTTATATCCGAATTGTCTGACCCCACTGATTCTGCAGCTGTGCCCATTTCAAAGTCTATTGTTTGTGTGACATCATGAACATCTGTAACTTTGATGGTGATCTCGACGTTGTCGCTACTGTTGTTCTCAGCAGGACTCTGAGCTAAATTCCCCATCCCAGCTTGGCTGAGGGTTTCCTGGGAGTGTGAAAAATAAAGGGGCAACTTTTGAATCTTCCCCCTAAGTGTGGAGGCAGATAAGCGACCCATAATGCTAGGCGTGCAGGTCTGGAAGAGGAAGTGAGTTGGAGAAAGAGGCTCTTTGGAGAGATTGTGGATTGTGGCTTTGTTAAGTTTTGCTATGCTAAGACTTGCTAAACTATCCTTAGCTTCAGCACTTGGCATGGTGGAATCACATCTGGGTTTGGGTACATTTTGATTTGAACATGAAGCACTTTCATAATATGTAACCTCACTTTTCAATCTAGTATCTGAATTAAATGTAGGAGATGTGACACTTGTTGCAGCTCCAAGCTTTTCAGTGATAGAGTTTATAGCACGAGTATAATCAGAGTTAATTGAACTAATTCTTGTATGAGCTTCAGTGTTGGTGAGAGAGAGAGACAGAGTCATTTGAGACTCATCTTTACCTGCTGTAGCTGAATTAGCACCGATACTATGCTTTGTAGCTATAGTCCAGTCATCTTTCTTGTCACTTGAACTATAATTTAAGGAATTACTCACCTCATCATCATCGAAAACATTGTCTGAATTGGTGCTGTCGGTAATTTCATCGCTAGTAGTCATAGTGATGGCTTCATCCTCAATGACACTGGTGGTGACTTTTAAATATAATTGTGCTTTGTTGGTGTGATTTTGTTTGCTAAGTGGTGTTTCTTCAGAATTACATAAAGACATTTTGGCCGAGGTTCCCGTGTTTTCACTGCCCCCTTCTTCCGTCACCGAACAGTCACTTTGGGATTTGTGAAGAACTGGTTTTGGAGGTAGAGGGGATGAGGGTGGTGAGTATGATGGAGGGTTTGACTTTTCACACACACCTTCAAGCATATGTTCCTCTACATATGAGTTTTGCTCAATCGGATGGGCTCCCAAAAGGCCATTACTGCCCTTTTTATTCACATCTATCAAACATGTAGGCAGTGTGTTGGCCTCTGGCTGCCTTTCAGCACCTATGAGTGGTCCCTTTGAACTGGCTGAGTACCCTCTCACCCCTTCTTTCTTCTCTTCTTCTCCCTTACCTTCCTCTTCAGTGATTTCTGGCAAAAACATATGACTAGTGAACGGCCCATTCCCCGACACACCTGTTGTCTCCTCCTTCTCTTCCTCCTCTTTCCCCTCACCCGTCTCATCCTGTCCCTCCCCTTCCTCCTTTCCGTCACCCCTCCGATCAGCACTCTCCTTCCCGTCTGGATCCACCCGGCAGCGGACAACGGTGATGGTAGGAGACACTGCCTTCACCAGATCTGTGACTGATTTGGATTCCATTGCGTCAGGTTCCATCTCCATTTCTTGCTTCCTGGTTCTGGAGGGGGCCTGTGGGTCTCTAGTCTGCTCATGAGACCCAAAACCACAACGAGAGCCAGGTCCATGCGAGCGGGGTTTGGACAGGATGGGTTTTGACTCGAGCTGAGCCGGTTCCCCTTCAGAGTGAGTCAGGGAGGAGACAGTAGGACTGGGATTCTGGGTTTGCTCCGAAGGTTCAGGATCTGAACTCAGCATCTGTGCATCATTGGCTTCTGCCAAAAGGTTTTTATGAAGCCTACTAGAGTCCTGCTTTGAATCTGGATCTGGCCCTGGGTAAGACACCCTAGAGGTGTAATCAGTTTCCATGAAGGAACGGCGCTTTCGAGATCTTTTTCTGAGCTGGAACAATGTTTCTCTGCCTCCTCCTTCCTCGTCTCCTCCGTTTCTGTCTTTTTCTGCTTTTCCATCTTTGTCTGCGTCTGTCACAGAGACTCTGATGTCACTGAGGCTGAGTGTGCTGAGGAAGTCCAGTTTCATCTCTGTGCAAATATCTGCAAGATAGTAAAAAAAGGCTCAGCCAAACTGGTGTTAAAAACAGAGTATATCAAAATTAGCTTTCTATGTTTCACAAAACAAACAAATTCCACCTGTGTTCTGTGAACAGAACAGAAGATCAGTAGATCAGGAGTTCCATCTTGCCAAATAAATGAGAAAAAAAACATAACATCCCGGGTGTTTTGTGTGTCTCTGGAGCTTTGATGGTTTTAGCGCCTTATTTGACAAGATTTCATCACATTCAACACACTGTGCTGTCATTATGAATCCAAATTTAACGTATTCAGGCTCACATTTCCTCACCACACGCTTTGGAGCTTTTACTGGTGCAGGGTCGTCTCCAACATCACCTTTTCATTTCAAAAACCGATCCATTTTGTGCCACTGCATCTGAACGTTACGTTAGAGAACCTGATGATGTGTGGTGATTGGCTGGTGATATTCAAACGTAACTGGTTCATTGAAATTATGCATTTTAATTTGTTTGTAATTTATATTAATTCTTGAGCACATTTAGATATATAAATAACTTGCTTTGTAAATTACCAAAAAAATAAAATAAATTATTTTAATCTCACCATTTGACAGTACCACTGCCTCCGCGGCCCACTAGATGGCGCTCTGAGGCCCACCATTGGGCCCACTGGTTGAGAATGGCTGCTGTAGATAATCAAAATTAACCTCTGGTTTTGTATCACTCTATTTTAGTTTAAAGGTTTACAGTATGTCAAAGGTGAGTAGCAACTTTTCTGTCTCCCTCACTTTTACAGCTTCAGTTTGACTTACTCACTAAAATCTCTCTAAACACTGTCCAGCTGCCAAAATCCAGATAAAAATCCTTATATTATTACAGGTGGTGGAAGTTTTTATCTTCCACTAGATGGCTAAATCCACTGGATGGGTTGTGAGATGATTAATGTATAGATCATATTTAATAAATAATAAAAAGTTCTAATACAAAAATCTGTATCTCATTTTTTGGTACTTTTCTCTAGTATTTGTTTTTTTGGGGGGAAAATATTAGATCATTTGACCTCTTTGGGCTTTGACCAATTATTTAAATGAAAAGATCTGGGAAGTCTAGAGGGGAAATCTCTCTTTAGTGGAACTGCTTACAACTCAAAGACATGTGAAACATTTGAAAAAGGGCTTTTGTAAGGGGCCACAGGTTGGGACCAACTGTAACTGGTAACTACATCTGTCAAAAGAAAAAAATGTAGTGGAGTAAAAAGTTGCCTGAAAATTGTACTTAAGCACAATACTTGAGTATATGTTCTTTTCACCACTGGACTAATAATTATCGTTAAGTGCAATGGATGAAATGCTATATCTTTTCTGGCAGGAGAGCAGGATTGCACTTAGCTCTATAGGCTCTATAGTCTGAATCTTTATAGTCAGTTGACCACGTCAGAAGTGTGGTCTACTACTTTCCTGTTACATTGCTCTATAATGGAACGTATCTTAGTAAAAACTTCCACCACTAGATGGCAGCAAAAGCAGAATTAACAGCCTGTGTTTTATCAGGCTACATGGCTTGAATATGACAGAAAGTGCACGTGATCAGCGTCACAATGAAAACCAAATCACCTCTTGGCATGGCCCCCGAGGCTGGGTCTTCAGGTGAGGTGAAGCGATCTCTGGCGTCGAAGAACTCCTCATCAGAGCTGCTGTCTCCAAAGCCAGGCGGTGGCTGAAGGATGGGGATAGGCTCCAGGTCAACTGCCTTAGCTGGATCTCCCTCCATCTCCATCTCCACCTCCACCTCACAATCTTCTCCCTCATTATGATTCAGGGGGTGGAGAAGGCTGCGAGCGCTGTCGGGGGTGATGTTGGAGCAGAGTTTGTAGTAGCAGCGAGCGTCGCTTTGGTTGAAGTTAAACACAAACTCCATGTGGGAGGAAGGGGAGGACGGGGAAAGAGTAAGTGGATGTTCTATGAAACTACCGTCCCCGCTTACGCTTCCTCCTTCACCTGCTCTTCTCACAGACTCATCCATTTCTTTCAACATCTTCCTCCTCCTCCTCCTCCTCCTCAACTCCTCTTCTTCATCTTCATCATCCTCGCTGGCCTCCGGGGGGCTCGGCAGGAAGTCCACAAGGCGGGAGAGCTCAGCGAAACACAGGGGGCTGTCATCAGAGCAGGGGTTAACTGAACATTTTTGGATGCTGTGAAGGCTCGGAGAGTGGTACCCGGGTACGAGGAGTTGGGGATCGGCTCCGTCGCCTGACCTCCTGCGGACCCCTCCTCCTCTGTCGTGAGCTCTGCGGTGGAAAAGGGGATGAGAGTGAGCTGGTGGAGGGGCGAGGAGGTGGGACTGAACGTGCTTATGAGAGTAAGGATGAAGCTCAACGGGAGAGTGGATGTGGGCATGAGTTTGTGAGGGAGCATTGGAGTGGACGGAGGAAGAAGAACATGAAATCAAGTCATCTTCCTCCAAAGCATCAAGGGAGTCGCTGGAGGGGCTGGTGAGGACACGAGAGTCAGAATGACAAGAATCTGATGCTTCTGATAGAGATGGCTGCTCCTCTGCTGCTCGCGCCTCTTCTCCACCTCCCATTTTACCTTCTTGTTCCACTTTTTCCCGTTGTTCCCCCAAATCATTATCCGTTATCTCAACCTGTATTTGCTGACCATCCTGCGCTCCCTCTGTCTCCTCTTTGTGCTCTGTATCTTCATTCTTACCCTCTCTATTCTTATCTAACGGAGACTTTTCCTTTTCAGTATCAGCATCCTTTTCTTCCTTTTGCTTTTTATCCTCCCAAGGTTTATTTCCCTTTTCTTTGCCATCTTTGTTTCTCCTTCTGTTTCTGTCTTTCTTCTTTCTTCCCTCTGGGTCTGATGAGGTTCTGACACGAGGGCAGGGTTTCTCGTCATGAGACACCTGGGTAACCAGCGGTTCCATGTCTAAGTCTGAGGAGTTGTCTGAGTCGCTGCCACACCGTGACACATAACCTGTGAACATACACCAAGATTAAAAACAACAGTTATTTACTATTTAGAACATATTGGTGTGTGACTTTATGGCTGTACATTACTGTGAATGTGTACCTTCCTCTGCAGACACTCTGTGCTTCTTGGAGTCATCTATCCAGGGAAAGATGTTGAGGTTGGGGTCAACAAACACTCGACAGTACCCTGCTATTAGGCAGGACATATCTTTGGCTGCTACTGACTCCAGTAGCAATGTAATGGGCTTTGTATGAAAAAGGAGACAAGATGAGATGAGACAAGAAAAGAGAGAGAATGGTAAGACAGTTTCAGCAGTGGAAAAACACTTAGCATTTAGTCATGTTGTTGTGTCCAAAAGGGTCATAATGTTGATGAAAAAGCAGTTCTACTTCTTTTCATGCTGAAGTCTGCACATTGTATACAAGAGGATGTACGCGAAATATTTTAAACGGGTCAGGAAAAGAATTTTGAAGTAACCATTAAAAACAGCATGTGGGAGAAGTTTGCCTTCAAGGCTTTCTGCCAGAAAGCCTGTCTAAGATGTGGTTAACGTTTTCAGTTGACGTTGACTTACTATTTTAATCCAAACCATGATCTTTTCCTAAACCTAACCAAGTACTTTTGGTGTCTAAACCTAACCAAGCTGCAACCGTAGAACTGCCAGAAAGCCTTTCTAAGACGTGGTTAATGTTGTGAAACGGTCGCAGTTTGGTTAGGTTTAGGCACCAAAAGTACTTTGAGATTTAGGAATAGATCATGGTTTGGGTTAAAATAACAAGTTAAGTTTCACATGGGACACGAACAGCAGTCTCCTGGGTGAAAATTCTGTGTTTGGTCCATTCATCCACCCCAATCTCCTCCCTAATTGGACTTTGTCGCTCTTTATACTACGACACCTGAATTCTTAAAGGCTTTCTGGCAGAAAGCCTTGAAGGCAAACTTCTCCCATGTGCTGTTTTTAATAGTTACTTCAAAATTCTTTTCCTGACCCGTTTACAATATTTTGTGTACGTCCTCTTGTATACAATGTGCAGACTTCAGCATGAAAAGAAGCAGAACTGCTTTTTCATCAATAATAATCTATAAAATTCAGCAGTTTGACCCGTGACCTTCCAGACCTTCAAAGTGGCTAAATCTCTGTTTCCAAACTGCAGGTGCAACAAAACAAAATGTCAAAATTACATAACTCTATTAAATATGTAAAAGGGGAACTGTCTCAAAAGAATCATAACACATGCTAAATACAGACAAACTGCACCAACAAAGGGTGAACAAATAATGCTAATTGGTACGCAACCGAATATAACCCACCTTTGTAGCAGTGTTTGTAATGTGGATTCAGTGCTTTCTGATGAGGTTTACAGTATTGTCTTGTCCCTGTATGTTAGGTGTGTGATGTGTGTGTATGTACCTTGATGTCCTGCAGGTATATTTTGACCAGGCTGACTTTGTCGGATTCAGGCAGCAGCTCGATGCGTGTGATGCTGGTGAACTCTGTGAGGGGGGACAGGATGCTCAGTTTGTGGTTGACCACCTGACTCATCCCATAGCGCGCCCCCACCAACAAGGTCACCATTGACTCCCTGTCCTGGAGCTGAAGGGTGGGGGAGCAGGCGAGGGGTTGTGAATCAGGAAGAGGCAGGAGGGGAAATTATAGAGAATGAGAAGATTGAAACTTCAATCAACCAAATCTCAGCAAAAAACAAATAAAAGTAAACACTCTAAATCGCTACCATCATGGTGGCACTGAAGGATTTCCCTCCAAATGACTTGAGATCACTCAGCTCCTCCAGGTAGTTTATCCGCGCCTGATCGACTGACAGGCCCTTCTGCTTGGGATCGTGCAGTGATTGGCTCTTCTTCATATGGTAGCTGATGGCCTTCCTCAGATCTTTCTCTCGCATGTTCCTCAACAAGGTGGATGACACAAAGTTCTCTATGCCCCACGTCTTCCTGGAGCAAACACAGACACACAGACTGAGGGGGTCCGTTTGTGTCTACAAGAGCTGAAACTGCTTTAAGGCTGTGTGAATGTACACTATACAGTATATGAACCGAATAGCTTCCCCTTTACCATACCCAAACTTGAAATGCATTCTTGATGCTCACCTAAAGGGCTGAGTGCTACAAGACCAAAGAACATTCAGTTCGGTAAATATTCATTATTTCCCCTCCAAAAAGGTAGGACCAGCATGGAACCCCACTTTACTCTGCGGTTTTTTAAAATCCTGTAAAATGTGTGTGTGTCATAATCTCACGTGATAATCTTCAAGTTGGTCTTTGGTGACTGTCCACAGCTCGCCAATCTCTCCTGGATGTGCAGCGCAGCGAGTCGCAAGGCGGTGTTGCACCTCATCTCTACTGCAAAGCGCTCCTGCAGCACATCATTCACCCCCTAAAACACACACACACACACACACACACACACACACACACACACACACACACACACACAGTGAATGTTTTGTACACATTTCAGGACCATCCATGGTTTATAAACTACTGGTGCGTCTCATTTACTTTTTTGCTATTGAGATCAGCAAAAATATCCATGAACTTAGCTTAAAAAGAACAAGGACTTAGTGTGGGAGGCTTTCCTTCATAATGGTGAGTCAAAAAGTCCGCACTGAACAGAGAGTTTCTTTCACTCATGCAACATGGTTTATTTACAGTTCAGGTTTTGCTTGTTAAGTGACAAAATCCTTGTTTTCCTTTTTTGAATCAAGGAACTACGAGGCAGGAATAAAACTATGGCGGGAAGATTAGATGAAAAACTGCACATTTCAACTTTGACTTTTTGGAGGTGTTATAAAACTTTGCTTAATAATTTGATTCAGATTCAGAGTCCCCTCTAAGGCGAGGAGACTTGTTAAGGACCCCTCGTCTGTTGATGTTGCTGGGGAGTTTGCAATTACAGCCAAGCAGCTGATTACATTATGTTTCTACCCCTAACACATATTGTAATACATAAAAATATTAAGTTAAGGGAAAATGGAAAACCTTTGAATTCTAACAAGAATGAAAACAGATGAGTGGTTTGAAGAGTTTATCTGTGGGTCAGAGGTTCATGAGGTTCAATTCTACCTGCAGGTAGAGGTACTCAAAGGTAGTGGGATCCTCCTGCAGCAGCGTCTTGATGTTTTTGGGCATGAAACAAACCCGGAACAGACATCTGTAGTCATAGGCCTCTTTCTTCTGGACCACCTGAGGACACACACATGTACACTTTGCTTCAAATATATAATTTTTGAATGCATGCAAAAGCTTTAGTGTCACAGATTAAACCCACTTCCAAATAGAGCTGTAGTGTAGATATGTACATTTGAGGAGATATATAAAATAATTGTTAGTGGATACCTGCTGTATCTTCTCCTCATCATGTAGCAGCAGTAGTTTGGTAACGCTGTGCTGCTGCTCCAGCACCAGGGAGAAGTGTTCAATACGGCTCAGAGAAAGCTTTTCCTTCAGTGTCATCACAATGTCCTGAAGCACAGAGAAAATTCCATCTTGAGAGACAACGTTTTACAACATCGGGAAACATAATTGCTGAGGTGAGCTGAGCTGAGGGTTATAGGTCTCAATGAAGCAAGGGAAAGTCTGAGTAGTTGGCAAATTTTGGAAAGTATAGTATATCTAATATTGATAAAAACTGAGAGAGTTGAGAGTGAATCACATCAGTTGTAGCTTTTAAATGAAATTCAATCCACTATCGTCTCAATTATATGGTTCTATTTAAATATGAAGCTTACTGCAGGCTTGACACTACATCACATTAATTTATAGAGCTATAATATACGATTTCCTTGACTTTACTCCAACAGTCAAAATATTTAGACCAACAAGGAAGTGAGCATGAAAATTGGCTTCAGTTTTTGACTTGATTAAGACTCACAGAGAATGCTTCCATTAAATAAGCACATCATGAACCTCAGCGTCATCTCTGAACCCCCAAAACTCCACTACAGTTGTTAAGCATAAGGAAGACATGGAGTTGGTAATAAATAGGAATGGATAGCAGTTTGGTAGACTGTGTCATTGCATAGTACCTTGACTGTGGTGCTGGGTTCAAATTTAAAGGCCTTGGTCTGCCCGTTCTCCAGATACACCTTCAGAACGTTAGGCAGGAAGAGCAGCGAGTTGCCCTGCAGAAAAGATATGGGGTCAGAGGTCAGGGGCGGGGTCAGATGAAACTGTGAGCATCGTAAAACCTGCTGGCTCGACGGGATTATAAGTCACAGCCTGACAGGGAGACATGAGATAGAGTCGAGAACATACACAACCATGCTACATAATGTATTCCATACACTCATACTGTATATACACACACGCAGACAAATTTACCTACATTGAATAACGTTATAAAAAAATCCTTTCATTGAAAATACCTTTTCAGAAGTGATTTAAAAGAAAATACTGATTTCTGAAGTCTGAGATCGTCAGGTAGGTTGTTCCAGAGTAACAGCAAAAGCTCTGTCCTCTTTAGTCTTAAATCTCAACATGGGAACAGCCAACAGGCTCCTGACAGACTGCGTGCAGGATGATAAAGGCACAGTAATTAAGAGAGTCAGTCTGGGGCCAGGCCATAAAGTGCTCTAAAAGCAATGAGCAAAATCTTAAATTCCATTCTGTAATAAACTGGTAGCCAATGTAAAGACATTAAGAGGGGTGTAATACGATCCTAACAACCTCCCTTTTCATGTTTTGTGTTAGATGTCTAGCTGCTGCATTTTGTACAATTTGGAGCCTGTGAATTGTTTCCTGCCAGTTAGGAGGCCATTGCAGTAACCTCAATGTGAAGAAATGAATGTATGATGGATCTGGTGTCTCTGAAGCTCGGAAATGAACAGATATTAGCAATAGTCCCTAAATAAAAGCAAGATTGGGAACGACATTGCTAATATGCATTTCAAAATTAAGGTTGGAATCTAATAACACACCTAAGTTTTTGACAGAAGGCTTAGTGCTGCTGGAAAAGGGACCAAGTGAGGAGTGTAATTCTGTATGCAGATTGTGAGGGCCAAATGTAGCACAAATTTTATATCATTAACATCCGCATATCGTCAACAGAAAGTGTGAAATAATGTTGTTTCCATCCACTACCGTTGGGTAATCGAGATAAACAGCTGGTGGCGCTTATTCTCCAGTCTGCTGCCATTAAACTACTGCAGAAGAAGAGGGCGCAATGAGATGACGTAGTTAATGTAAAAGAGTGCCAGTCAAACCTTAAATGATGGAAAACAATGTGGTAAAGGTGATGGAAATGTAACATTTATGTTTGTTTCATGTATTAATTTAAGGTTACAGTCTCATCGGTCCACTCAGATCTGACACACTATTTTTAGTCTCTTCAGTGGAGCAGAAGCTTCAGTGGACGTTTAAGTCCGATGCTTCATGTACGTCATGATTTATTTGTAAGTTATAAGTCTATTTCCAATGCACACAAATGTCACATTTTGTTTTATTTTTTCCACCTCACACAAATGTAAAAAAACTTTTTTGCATATTTTTTGCTAATTTTCTGCACTTCCACTCAGGTTTTACACCCAAAAAATGTTGGGCGTTATAGCCAAATAAATAAAATAGCTTTACACATTTTAGCATACTTGCACAAGGAAAGGGAGCGATTAGCCCGGTCTCATTAAGGCTCTTCTCACAGAGCATTTCTTCTCATCATATCCTCTGGCCTGTTTCTGTCTGCCCAGCTTGCTCGCTGTGGTGAGTCATCTCTCCCTGCCTCATCCCTGTTCTCTTATCATTTTAGAAAGTGTTTTTCTTATATTGTATGCAACATTGATGTCTGTATGTTTTGAAGTTCAAAAACTTAGCATAGCTTTCAAATTTTAGACAACCCCTCCCTTGTCACCCTCCCCTCTTCCATTTCTCTTGTTTCCTCTCCCTTTTAACAATGGCCAACACAGCCAACCCCCCCCCCGTCTCTTCCCTATGTCCCTCTATCGCTCTCCTTAAACTGATGCTTATTGTCCTGTAATTGCAGACATTAGGACTGGAGGATGAGGCATATATCGATCCGTGTTTTCTCTGTGATTAGTAATGGGCACTCCAGCCTCTGCGGTTTTCCTCATCCAGCTTATTTTACATCCGCTGGCAGGATGGGAACTCTGACCAACCAGAGCTCGGCTTATAAGACAAAAACTGCATACAGAATGGAATAATACTGACCAATTATAAAACATCTGTCCTCGTCATTGTGCAAAGGTATTAATGAATCCCATTTTAAAGCACTGTCTGTTCTAGGAGACCTTTAAGGGGCTCAGTAGAGTTTTGTTATAAACAAACAGAAGTCATGTTTACATTCAGTGTGACTCACCAAAACACGTGTGTGTGTGTCCGTGAGGTCTAACAAACATGTGTGAGTGCATTTCCTTCCTCAAACATTTGCAAAGCAGCAGTAGTTTAAATCCTGCATTGTTTACATGCATGTCTGCTAGCTTTCAGTCTTCTCCTTCTCTGCCTTTGTAAGTAAGACACTGAAGTTGTTAGCCTTGGTAAGAAAAATAAACATTTACTTAAATATTCTTAGACAATGGATGTATGGGGTCCAGGATTGACATGAGTAGTTTCTATTAGCATATGTGAAATGTCAAACAAAAAATGACAATATCCCACGTCTTTCAGACCCCATTTACACCTGGTATTAACACATGATCTGTGTCTGGATATCTTATGTAGATAAGGAAAAATGCATGTTAATGCAAGGTTTTTAGTCAGGTGTATTACACCTGGTATTAACACATGATCTGTATCTGGATATCTTATGTAGATAAGGAAAAATGCATGTTAATGCAAGGTTTTTAGTCAGGTGTAATCTGTACAGTTTGGCAGCATTATAAAGAAGAAATTCCGCGCACTAAGTTGAAAGGTCACCAAGCTCTGCCCTTTTATGCTATCTCAAGCAAGACCGGCAAAAAGGCACAGACGACCCTTTCCTCAAGTCTGCCAGCTCCGCCTACCTTATTTGCATGTTGGGATCTGATCACTACGTGGGCAGAAACAAAGAAAACGAGAATCCTTATTAAAACAAATGCAAATGTTCATATTTGATGTGTCCAAATACGGAGCCCAGTGCCCAAAAATATCGCTTCAAAAGTTTGTTTGTGATTGAGCGTAATTCATTTGCTATCAGCCAATAAAATACCTGCCCAAAGCAACATAAGGCACATGGTTTCAAGTTGTTAATGAATGTCTCATGGGAACACTGCCAAACAGATAATAATACTGTAAGCTAACACTGAAGAGAGGGAAGCGGGGTTTAAAGATGATTTGTAAGTTATTAGCGTTAAGTATGCAGACTGACTACATCCCATGTTCCCTCACTCACCTGAGAGTGTCCATTGACTTCCACCTCCTCAGCAAAGTGAACCTTCACTGGGTTGGACCTCAGCTTGGCCCTCTTCTCTGGTGTGATGAATGATGACTTTGGGCCCTGGGAGGAATACAAATCACTAAATCAGGTTGTCATTGTATTTTTTACAATTTAATCAGGTCTGAATGTGGTGCGGGTAAACTTTCACGGAAGCACAGTGAAGTGGTACACATGAGGGAAATGAAAAGATTAACAGCCTGTTGCTCTTGTTTTGCATGTCATCCGAGCATACAGGAACGTAACCAAACACATTTTATTATTTAACAGGTTGATGACATACACACAGTTTTTCTTTGGTTGACTTCTACGACCAGTTGTAAACAAAAACTGGCAGTTAAAATAATAGTGACAGCTTCAATATCAGTGCTGACATTAAAGCTACGAACTATTTTATCAAACCACAAGGACACTGTTATCAAAATATTGAGGATAAACTTTGAATTTAATTACAGGCACTGTCTGGGAGCGATGTGCACACTGGACACCGGATAGCATCTAATATTGCAGAAATGTAGACGACAGGAAGTAGAATGAGAGAAGTGATTATGATATATAGATGGGTGCATCCATTTTTAGAAATGCAATAGTAACACTATTTCATTTTCAATTCAACGCAGGCATCCAAATCAACGAGGGCCATTTCGTAGTTCCATCAAGGGATTTACATTAAGTACAGGTGCTCAGTAACAAAGCACATTGTTGCCTTCATTACTGCAAACCCAGTTAGAAGAAACTGTCAAATAATCCTCCTGCTCTTATGACTGTCTGATTATAATAAAAATCTTAATCACTTAGGCATGCCTTGGTTCAGCACTCTTTCGATGTTTTGTTACTATCAACAAGAATGACAGAGAGATGAATATTTTCTGGGAAATGCTAATAATTCCTTCAAGCTCAATAGTGATTTCTTGGAGGAGCTGTGAGCTATGAATCAGATGGTAAAGGTGCTTCCATCAGCAGAGCTCCTGATTAATTTACCGATCTACTTCACCTTAGTGCAAACACATTCATCAGCCTCAGAGACTGAGGTCCACAACCTACACACAGACACACACACACACACACAGATTAAGTGATCATGATAGCGTGTGAGTCTGTCCGAGTCTGTGGGGGGAGTTTCCCAGGGTGTAACGTGTTGTCACTGTTAACACTGATGTGGTGGTGGGCGACAGGAAGCTTGTTAGCAATGACGCTCAACCCCAAGCCTCACTGACATGCTGATTAATGGGTTTGTTGACAACAGTGTTTTAAAACCCCGTGTGTGTGTAGAGACGCTGTACATCTATAGTATGTAAGCTGTGTGCACATGCATGCCTGTGTATGTTTGTTTTTACGAGAGGGAACAAGAAATGCTCCAAGTTCTTTAAAATGCTGCTGGAATTGGATGAGTCATCATCCAATTAAGTGTCCATCAGTGTAATTTTGTGTGTAAATGTGTGTTTCTCTGGAGTGTGTGTGCATGTGTGCAGGTTAGTTAGATACAGCAGACTCACCAGCATTGTTCTGAGGACAGTCATTGTCAACGAATCTTGACACTCCCTGAAAAAAAGTAAAGGGTGGCTGGTTAGACGTGATGTGCATAGCTTCATTTTAAACAGCGTGTGGTGTATATATAATAATCATGCATGTGTGTGTGTGTGTGTGTGTATGTTTGTGAATGCAGCTGTCAGTGTAGACCTGATTATTTCAGCAGCTTGCTCCGGGGTCAGGTCATCGACAGCGATGTTATTGATCTTCACAAGCTGGTCGCCAGGGACGAGCCGGCCATCTGCAGGACCACCTGGACACACAAAATGTCCCTGTGTTGTCATGCCTGAGGGTGTTCAATTGTCCTGCATTTATACTGCAACTGGGGTTGATGGCAGGCAGACAGTAGCTTGTATCCTAGTGATCTCCTTTCATCTCACACTGATGCATAATTTTTCACACAGCTCTCCAAACCTGACCGTCCCACCGCAGGGAGACCAGCGATCTAATCTCTGTACATCCAATTTAGGGTATATCAAACCACTGTATATCTCTTTGCTTCATTTATCATTCTACAAACCTTCCTCAACTCTATCCCAGTGTTTAACATCAACGTCACCTTTCCTTTGCTGTCCCTAGGTCAGCAGCCAACACTAAATGGCTGCTGTCACCACTGCTGATAACACCAGGGGCAAGGTCTCCTCTCTGTTGGATTCGCTTCAGTAGTGAATAGACATGGAAATGTGTTTGACATCACTGTATTAGGAGATGAATGGAAGTCTGCGCTGTCAGGACATAATATGAACAACACTTCAGAGTTGTGACCAGATGTTACAGTAGATGTTTGTCTGTCTTAGAACAATAGTCAGGTGCCCATATGAAGATTGAAACTTCACTGTCCTTTAATCATTACAGTGGCGCTTAAAAGATCCCTTCTTAATGTACTCCCAGTATAAGTGATCTCAGACTGCTGAAGCCTCATAATAACATAAAGGACTGTTAATTTTGTCCCCCATCACTTACATGGGGAGTGCATTAAGAAACAGGAGGACTGATTACAGCAAGAACAACCTGTGTCAATCTTCATAACGGCACCTGACTATTGTTTTAAGACAGACTTGAATGTCGACCTATCGTTTAACTGCTCTCTGATTAAGCTATTGCACAAAGCACTGTGCAGAAGGGGGCATTGAGATAACCTGAAACACAAACACATTTGGAATGAGAATGGCATTGCATTAGTGAAGCAAGCAGTTTCACAATATTAGATGGAGGCATGGCAAAGGGATGTTTCCAGTGCTTTATGCCAACATGCAGAATATTGGGAAGATTTCATTTTATAGAGCTACTGATAGCTCTAACTCTAGGTTTGTATATTTTATTTATACAAAACATAACAAGGTAATTTATTTTCTTGTTTAAAAAATCTGATTTTATTACAAATATTTTATTTATTTCTTTACAATGACTATTCTGGGAGAAAGCGTGTAATTCTCTATTCGTGCACCATCACAAAGGCATGAACAGCATCTTTGGCCTGAGTTTCCACCATACAACTGCTGAAAGACAAGTTGTAATTCGAGGCAATCTGAATAGACAGCACAGCAAACATTGTGGTTCTGGCCATAGACAGCAAACATGAATTCATGTAGGTATGTGCCCCAAAATACAAATGCTGTACATTAAACTGCGTGTAATCTATGTATACTGTGTCAACAAAGACAATAGTTTCTCAGACACATAGACATTCATCACAGCATCCTGAGCGTCAGCTAACGCTCCAACACTGAGTTATTCAATTGTGATACAAGTTATTACTCGATGTTAAATTAAAAATTAACATAGTCAGATGCAGGTGACACCAATAGCTCTGAAAATGCTTTTAAATAAAGGATTCATATTTCACCGTCAAGATGCTTCAGCACGTGCCAGAGAGACACAGAGAGAGGAAAAATGGAGCCAAGCCTTAGTGGGACCACTGGAGACAACAGCTACAGTGTGTGTGTGTGTGTGTGTGTGTGTGTAGGTGTGTGTGCGTGCGTGTGTGTGAGACAGGCAGAAGCAGATGGTGACAGAGCAGACTTGAGCCAGACAGGAGAAAGCGAGGTAATCTGCCCACGGACCTCAGGGGGATTCAGATCCTTGTGGCTCTGCAACTCAGCAGCAAACTACACTTCAGAGTACACATATAGGCAGAATATAATAGACAGTATATAAATAATTTTTTGTCAGATGTCAATAATAAAACTGGGATCTCTGTAAGATATACAGACATTTTTAAATTCAGATTTCCTCTCTGTTTTATAGTATATAAAGTACAGCGATGGAAACCCTGTCTTTGTCATTAGCTGTAGCACATTTATGGATGTAGCAAGTTCTGCAATTTACACACAAGCTGAGCATCATTAATAGAGGTGTACTGTATCTGTGAGCGTACCAGAAATCATGCAAAAACATTTGTTTTTAACATTGTGACAAGTAGGAGGTGCCGTGCCGTGAGATCCAACAGAGGTGACATGTTCACCTACAGGTGTTGACACGCCCTTATGTGCCCGGAAATTAATTTGGTTGACACCCTGAGTAAAACTTCCAAGGCACACCTCCAGCTGAATGCATATCCCACCTCCTTTGCTGAGACCCCAATCACACCCCTCTAGTCTCACCCATCTATTGCATAACAGAAAGTACATTAGGCATTTGACTGGAAGAGGTTCTTGCTTGGGAGCCTGGGAAGACGTGCTGCCTGAGAGTCTGAATCAAGGGCAAAAATTCCCTCTCCTTGGAAAGCTCCCCCTTTGTTTTGCCTCGTCATTATACTGAAGATGCTTTAGACACACACACACACACACACACACACACACACTGCCACAGTACTCTTCCTTTGTTCATGTGATTTTGTCTGCATGTTTGCAGTATGAGTATACAGGACCAGCCTCCCTTGGAGTTTCCACTTTTTACAGTTTGTCTTGTACGCCGGCCAGAGGCCTGCAATGCTCTGGCACAGCTCCACTATTACATTCGCTACTTGCTATGCAAAATAAGAGACAACAGGAAGAATGGGACCACAAAAATGCTCTGTTCCTGAAAGAACAGAACATCCTCCTACCAATTATGGTATGCTATAATTGGTAGGAGGGTGGTCCTGTCCTGTCAGCCTCACTGCATGCAAATGTTGTACAGCAAAGCTCTTTACATTTCAATACCAAAAATAATAATCATATATTTAGGTAGGTTACATGTAAATAGACACTGAGATGAATGAGAGTAGGAAATAAATTAAATACTTAATTTTCAGTCTCTACAAGCATATGATAACTCTGGTTCAATTCATTAGATTTGATTGAATTGCGTATGCAACAATGCTTAACAGCTCTTGTACAGTAGTATACAGTAGTATACCTAGAATACTCTCAAGTATGTCCTGCATATCTGTCAGTATGGCCCTAACCCTTCCATGGGCGGGACAGGTTATTCCAGGGTTGCTGCCATAGGGACTCACCACCTACAAAGTGAACAGTAGCAGTGTGACACTCTGACAAAGCAGACCAAAACACTGCAGACCTTGGCAATGGAAACTGGCACGTAGATTGTGATCTCCATGGGGATCCTGAGCTGGTGTTGGGGAAGCTGAGAGGTACCAACCAGACATAGTCGGGCTCACCTAAACATGCCGTGTCAGCTATGAAATCAAACTCCCTGATACTGACTAGCAGTCTATTTATTCTATTATCTGAGATAAGTGCTACACTGGCTTTAGGAACAAGAGGGTTACATTACTGTGTACAGATGAAGCATGTATAAACACAACAAGGCGTGCACATAGTATCAGACCACCTTGATTCAAAGTTCAGTGCTCAGCTTTATAACTGCTCCCTTGGAATGGACACCGTCAATAGCTAATTCATATTTTGTCTGCACTAGTTTCAGATTGCAGACCTTCTTTGTAATGTCGCTTTGCTTATTCCCTCTTCTATGTTTACATTTCATGAATCTTTTCAGACCTGGAGTGACCTCCTGCACCAGGATGGGTGTCTGGGAGGACAGAGTGAGGCCATGAGAGTTGAGGCTCGGGTCCCGTTGGATCTGGACGATGAAGCGGAATGGGTAATTCCTCTGATCAGAGCCACTGGACTCTGCTGTCTTCCCATCCGCTGCAACCCGGTCTCTGGAGAGGAGCAGGTGGACATGAATAAATAACTAGTTTGCAGTTTGATCAGTTCTGCGGTGAAATAAATAAATACAACAGACAGTAGCAATATGTAGCTTTAATGACTTGACTTTATTGATCCTTTGTTGGAAAAAGCTAATACAGATGGCTTGGTGGATCACTAATGTGGACTCCCTATGACAGACCCCTCCCTCAGTCAAAGGACATACAGGTCAGATGAAATGGAGACTTTAACTAATGAATTTAAATAAGACAAAAACAGAGGTTAACCTGCTCAGCGAGTGAGACCTGCTGCCTAAGTCTCGGGACCGTCTCAGCCATCGTCCCACCACCTGCTCCACCCGGCTGGTCCTACGGGACGGGGAGCGGCTCCTGTCCTGCACCTCCATTTACCTAAATATCAAAGGAGTCATACATGCACTTAATTGGTTAAATGGCTCCACAGTGTCAGTGCAATGTAAAGGTAACATTTCGTGCAGGAGGCAGAGAGCTCAGGTGCTAAAGCACTTGGTGAAAAGCAAGCTCAAGTGTTTTCTGTCCATTTAAAAAAAAACATAAATGTGACATGTGCGTTAATCAGTGTTTTCACAAGACTGTAAAATCCAACTCCATCAGATCTTTGCAATCAGAATACAAGATACAAATCGCAGGAGTGAACATAAAAAAAATGCAATGCTTCAGACACACAGCAGACACACACACACACACACACACACATTAGGCTTGGCAGTGGGATGTCTGGGTATTAGGCATGGGCTGAGGCCAACAATGATGTCACTTGTGACTTCATGCAGCCTAATGGGCTCTTAGCCCGAGTTATGAGCCAACTGCTTGCATGTTGCGTTCAACCCTCAGTAAACATCAATATCATTAATTTGTAATTATCAATGATGATGATGTCTCCATCAAATGGGCCCCTGTTGTGTTTTCTGTGAGGCAGGTGGTCATCATAAACCACTGTTGAGAGGCTGTGGTGGTTGGCGAGCTGGAAGTAATGGACATGAGGTCGCCTCTGGTGTCTGTGGGGTTTAGTCAGGCCAATACAAGGACCTGTAGTTGTGAGTTAATGGGTCTTTGTGGAACCTTGCAATATTTTAGGTAATGCCATATCAGCTTACACACACACACACACACACACACACACACACACACACACACACACACACACACACACACACAAAGGCCTACAGATATTGCCTACTGCCCTTGAAGGGTCAGATATACTCAAAAAGGGACACGAACACAGTTGAGTTTAGGGCTGCAGCTAACGACTATTCTCGATTAATCTGCCAATTATTTACATCAATTTATCATTTTGTCTATAAAATATTGGTAATTAGTAAAAAAAAAAAACATTCATTGTATTTTTTCAGAGCCCAAGAACCCATCAAATAGCTTGTTTTGTACGGCCAACTGTCCGAAACCCCCAAAAGTTCAATTTACTTTCATATATGACAAAGAAAAACATCAAATTGTCACATTTGAGAAGCTGAAACCAATATTTAGCACTTTTGCTTAAAGATTTACTGAAATGATTAACTATCAAAATAGTTTAGTAGATTAATAGTAGATGCATTTTTTGTTGATCGACTGATTGATTAATAGACTAATTGTTTCAGCTCTAGTTGTATTTGTACTACAGTCCACGCCTGTAGTCTATGCGGTCATACATTTTTGGGGCTGCATGTGGACTGTTCGAGAAGACCATTTGGACCCTCGTAACCACAGGGATGTGGAAAGTGTCATTTGGGCTTCATAAGATCCATTCCATAACTATAGTACACAGAAACATGAACAAATTTAGCTTTAAACGCACCAAATATACAACTAAATGTGTCTTTTATGGTGAGGATCACTCGCACAAAACAATGTTGCTTGCTCTTTAGTGAGCATAGTAAGTAGTTTACTGTCAGATTTCATGGTTTTGCTCTTTAAGTAAACTCCCAAACATTAGATAGGAATACAAGCATATGCTCACACACACACACACACACACACACACACACACACACAAATCCTTCCTCCCAGTCTGATGCCTGAGGCAGTCAGACAAAGACTTGGTCATTAGCCGTTATCTAATACCCCCTTCACATCATCAAAGGCTGAGTCCACTAGACTGTATGACTGGGAAATAGATACTCATGTACTCCTGGGCGTTCATGTACATTCACCTCACTCTGAATGACTGATTGAAAGGAATGTAAGTGATCAGATGAATGAATTAATAATTTACAGTAATTAAGCGATCAGTTAATCATCAATGCTCAAAAAGGTGGAGTCCAAACAGAGTGAATGAGTGAATGGTAGGCAGATCATTGAATTAATTCATAGCTGGATGGAATGAATGAGTGATCTCAGAAGGCCCGTTGTGTACATCAGTGAGCAGATGCGGGAAGGAATCTCCCCCAGACGGACGTTGCTGATGATGGGCATTAGCACCATCCATTAGAGAAAACAAGAGGGTGGGGAGGAAGGGGAGAGGAGAGGAGAGGGGGAGTTAGGTATCCGAAGAAAGAATAGAAAAGCAAGGTGTCCTGTGCATCATCAGGTGCAGTATGATGTGACGAGAGCAGAAAACTGAATGAAAGGGGGATAGAAAACAGTGTGATAGAAGGTGAGAGAGGAGGAGGGCTTAGTGGTGAAAGTGGTGAGTGACACAGCCAGACAGCAGCGTCTCCTGGGGGGAGTCATAAGCACATTATCCACCCATCTGTCAGTGAATACCCCTCTCCTGCTTCTCTCTCTCTCTCTCTGTCTATTTTCACCCCATCACTTCCTGTTTGCCTCGCTCACAGTATCTCACCTCTCAGGTTACAGAGACACAATGCAAAAGTGTACTTAGGTTTCTTAGGGTCATAATAATCCAACTAGCTCACCAGCATGGTGATCTCTCGAGTGAAATGGATACACACATAAATATAAATAAAGACCCTGAAGCTCTGAAATTGTGGATTTCCAGAGGAGTTACTTCATTCTAAAAGTGGATAATCAGGGATGGATTACAGCCAAATGTCTGTGCATTTCAAATGTCAAACACTGGGGCAAAGCCTTCATACACACCTAATCCCCTCTAATCCCATAAACATGTTTTCCTTCCTAAGTGGCTTTGATTGACTATACTGATGAAGTACAAGCTCAGTGGTTCAGTGATCCAATTCACTTTGCACGTAGCAAATCCTGTTTTGCAACCACAGCATTCGAGATAAGAGATCAAGACAGGAAATGTCGGCAGATTTTTTTTAAAAGGTGTAACATTAGAGGCTGCTGGGAATATTATGCTGTACTTCCTTCTCACTATCACAGTCACAAGACACATCACATTTATCAACCTTACACTTGCACTTACTGAATGTTCTTGGTACATCTATTGCTGACTCTTGCAATTACTTTTGGTTTCTTATTATGGATAGACTCATGCAGTCATTGTTACCCATTTTGGATAACAGATTGATGAGTCATGAGATAGAATTTGGAAAGACAGGCTTGTGATTGGAAGGTTTCCAGGTTGAACCCTGGGACTGACAATTAAGTTGCTCTCACAGCAAACAGACCAAAGAACAAAATGACATACTGTCACCCTTTAGTTCTAATTACTGCAGTAGCTTCCTGCACCTTATGCATCTATTTATCTTCTCTGGTGGTCACAAACAGCAAACAAAGAAAAAGGTGGTGTTGAGCATTATTAGTCTGCAACTGGACCTCATATGATGATCAATAACGAGACATCTTGTTCAGTAATAGTGGGAGGAGAAACACAGTTTTGACGAACTACCATGACACACAGAGTGGGACACAAGCACAACACACCTCTGATTTAACTCCTTTCACTTTCTGATGTGTTACCATGGTTACCACATAATCTTTCATAATTCTCTGGTTTGCTTTATTTTGCTTTTGCTTACACGATCGCTTCCTTGACAGTTCCCACGACCAACACACGGACCATGCAAATTTAGGAGCAGTTTAGCTTTTGAATTCATGCTAAAAATATGTACGATCACACAATGTTGAGGTTGGTCTGGGTTTTGTTGAAACCAGAAATGCACCACAACAGAAATCACAAACTAAGACTCTCATTCTCAGTTTAGGTGTGAAAGCACCTTTAGCTCCAAACTAATGCCTCTGAGCAACACTTCCATCGTTCAACTACTGCACAGCTATACTGTGCGTTAGATGTTGAAACTGACAAACTGCTCTAGCGTATTTTAAAGGAAGAGCCCGACATTTTGGGAAATACACTCGTTTGTCCTTTTGCCACAAGCTGGACAAGAAAATCTATATCAATTTCATCTCTGTGTGTCCAGTACAGATACAGGTACAGGACATGTTTATTGCAGTCAAGAGTAAAAATAAAAAAAGAGTAAAGTATGAGAAGCTGCCTAGGCTAAAACTGAATTCTTCAATTGCACATACATATATATTAAACACATACATACTGTATGTACTATCACGTGGACATACCTGCATAAATATACTGTATATATATACATAAACACATACATATATACACATGCATGCATAATGTGAGAATATGTGTGTATGAGGGTATATGAATATGAGTATGTATGCATGTATGTGTGCATTTCAGTATGTATGTACAGTATGTGTGTGGTTTAGCATGTATGTATCCGGAAGGCATCATACTTAAACTGGTGGCACACCAACCGCAAATAAACATAAACGAAAATGTATTATGGCGGTCAACAACGCAGCTCTCACTTAAGCTGTCTCTTTGCTCCAGAATCTGCTTACATCTCCTTCTGTGATCAATAACCATTGCAACAGCTGTGGAAAACAATAGTAGTCAAGTATCAAGTGCTATTCATCCAAATGTGGAAAGAGAGCTAACTGGGTCATTTCGACCATCGGGATCACACAGCACCATGCGACCCAGCGGCTCCCAACTCAACAGGGAATCTCAAATTCTGTCACCCAGTCTGCTCGACACAACACACGGCAGTATATACAGTATATGTATGAGTATGCATGTGCTTAGTACCGGTATATATTGTTGGGTCTGTAAATAATATTATAAAGAGTACGGCCTAGACCTGCTCTATATGAAAAGTGCCCTGAGATAACTTTGTTATGATTTGGCACTATATAAATAAAATTTAATTTAATTTAATTGAAAAGCATGCGCAAGTGAAGTATTCAATTTTGGCCTAAGAGCTGCCGATGTGTGTTGCACTTTGTTGCACAACAAACAACTGTGATATTCTTTATTATTCTGTGCCATTATTATCAAACATATGTAGAAAAAACAGACCTTGAGGTTTAATACAGTGGTTCCCTTTTCGGCTTGAGTCATTGTCTACTTGTGGCCCCCCACCATAGGATTACCAAACAGTGATTTTTATTTCCAGGCTTGGTTTGTAGTTTTTTAAAAACCTAAAATTATTCAGAAATATGTCAAATTATCTAGTAATTTACAGGAAAAAAAAGCAAAGGAAGGTCTGAAAAAATAAACATTGTTTTGTGTAGCAGAAATATAGTTTCTCTGCTTTCCAATCTTGCTAATCATCTTGCGAGGGGGTCAGGATTTGTGAGGGCCAGGTTTGAAAGCACTGGTTTTAGAAGTAGTTAAACAAGTGGAGGTATGTCTTGACAAACAGACATCTAATCATCGGCCCAACGCTTCTATAAAGCTTCTGCAGCTACAGAATGTGCTGCCAGGTACTTGCACTACCTAATGATGATGATGTTGCTGGCAGAGTTACAACACAGCACCAATCTGGCAACCCCACTGTGGGGACAGTCTACTGAATCAGCTCTAAAACTTCAATCTACTTATCTATTTCAGTTTGGTATTTTTCATTTCTTAAAAAAAAATTAAATGGAGGCTATCTGCTTCTCTCTGTCTGCTTCCAGTATTTGTCCAGCCTTGTTAGAGATGTTAAGTTGTTTTCTTCATGTTAATGTAAAGACAACAACTTTATTTCCCTTAATATTGGACTATCCATGTAACTGGGCAAAACACTGCCTCCTGTACATCTGTCACTTCGGCATGCTGATCATTCATTTCCCTGGTTAAATAAAAGTTAATGAAATAAAACTTCCTTTTCACACTGGTCCTTCCTTGGATTTCATCTTGATTAATGTCTATTCTCTCCTCTTCTTTTATCATGAATGTTTTGCTGCCATCCCACTATTCACCATGCAATCCCTCGCTTGTGTGTCCCCCTCCCTCTCGTTCTATTAGATTATTGTTTAACTGTGGGAGGAATCAGATTTCTCATATCTGTTTATCTGTTTCTCAGCGCCTCTAACACAACTGCAAAAATGGACCTTAAAGAAAAACTCCAACCTCAGAGAATTACACATATCTGATATAATCTCATACTATGCATCATATTATCTTTGTAATAAAATTGGTAAAGATTCTCTTTTAGATTTGAAGGATGTAGACAACCTCTACAGACCAGGAATGTTCATCTTTCATATGTTCATGGGTGTATTATTGTGTCCACAGCCACACAGTTTTTGTGTGAATTTACCATTTTTGACATACTTAACAAACTTAATCTGCAATCACAGTGATTCACTCAATAACTACATTTTGCAGGTAAAACCATTAATTTAATTATTTCACTGTAGTGATAATTAGGGTCAGAAATTAATACGTCAATATTGCCAAACTCATAGCCCATTAAAATTGTGATTTTAAAAACCTGACGTCTATGGTATACGATTTTTTCTCTCTTATCAAATTCCATCGTAGCTGCACTGGAAATATCTCAACGTGATGTCATGTCAAGGGTTTCCCCAGGAAATGGTGGTGAGCTCTTCCATCCAGACACGAGAGATCAAGCTGAGGCTCTGTGCTCTTCTTTATAGTCACTCTCTGATCAGAGTCACTCATGCAACACAGACCTGTTGAAAAAATATGTGTGTGCTATGAGTTAACTAGACCGGATTGGATAAAACGTGTGTCCAGCTGGGGAGTATTATACTTTTATTATAATGCCGTGCTTGGAGTCCATCATAAAGGGAGCTTACAGTGAGATCTATTTTTGTTCCAGGTGAGACTGTAGTCTCCTCATTAATGTGGTTACTAGCTGATGATCTGAACAGTTGCCTTACTCATTACTTACTGTATGTGAGAATTAACACCTCTGCTTTGTTTCCCAAAGTGTTATATTTCATAAAAGTGTAATAATTTCTTGTTTTATTTCAGACCAAGTGGCATCCGCCTCTGCTATAATGCGCTGCATGAAACCCTAATGTCATCGCCCAGCAATGTGGTGTTTTTAGGATGGATTTTTCCTTTAATGCCGAGGCTTGGGATGGGAAGGTTAACAACTGCTGCAGAGCAATACACACACAGTCACAAGCTGACTGCAGCAGCACTTATGGATTATCCCCCACTGCCCACACTTAAGCTCTCTCCTGTACAACATTCAATCATTCACTTGTCATCTGTTCGCTCTCTATATATATATTCCTCTGTGTATGTGTCTTTGCATTTCACACATACTGAAAGAGCTCAAAAGAGTTTAAACACCTTGCTTTTTCTATGAAACAAACTAAGCAGGAGAATTCAGGTGAAAACGATTGAGTTGCACATAAAACATACACACTTTTATAAAGGAAAGGCTGTCAAATTCCTATTTTGTTTCTTGTTCACGATGAGGAAAATATCATGGGTCTTGGTTAAATACTGAAAAGGCCAACATTGACTTGAAGCATGAGATTGGATAACATTAACTGTTTGAATGGGACGACACATGACACGTGGGACGCATGTGACAAATTCCTTTCTTCTCCCACCCAGACCTGGAAATACTCATCCCTGCCTTCGTTATCCTCACGGATCGACTACTGCAACTCCCTCTGCTCTGGTATCACCCAGTCATCCATGTCCCGCCTGCAACTCGTTCAGAACTCTGCTGGAACCATGAAAAGAGCCCGCATCACCCCCATCCTGCCTGCATTGCACTGGCTTACAGTACACTACCGAATCAATTTTAAGATCCTCCTGTTTGTTTTTGAAGCTCTTAATGGCCTGGAGTCCCCCTACATATCCAACCTCCTCAGCCCCCGCTCCACCCCTAGATCTCTCCGTTCCTTCGACACTGGCCTCCTAGACATCCCACGACCCAACTACAAACTCACGGCCCCTAAAACTTGGAACAATCTCCCACTCTCTCTTAGATCAGCCCATTCCCTAAGCTCATTTAAAACTCAACTCAAAACCTACCTTTATTCTTCATTTGTGTCCACCTGAATTTTGCCCTCCTGTCTGTTTTATATAGTTGACTGTCATTGTTCCAGTTGTATCTTTATTGTTCTTTGGTTTTTGCCAATGTACAGCATCCTGGTCAACTTTTAAAACGTGCTCTATAAATAGACTGACTTGACTTGATAAATCCTGGTCTCGGTCGCTGTCAAAGTCTTGTCTTGTGCTTTTTCCACCCAGACACGCTCCCTATGACTTCTCTGTAGTATAGGTAAGTCACACTGCCTGAATTTGAAAAAATGTTGCCAGTGAACATAAACATCTTTTGCATAATGCTCTGAATGGAGACACACACACACACTAACACACACTAACATACAGAGCAAGCAAATGGGATTACAGAGTGTGTTTGCAGGCTGTGACAGGGAGTTTGTGCGTCACTCCCGCTGAGCCAGATTAGACTGAGCTTCACCGCAACCTTACAGGTCTGTTTAGGGTAACAGACTGGCTAAAACTATAACACAGACACTGTCTATGTCTGGTTCACTACTCACCTCTCTCTCACACTGTCTGTGTGACTTATTCTCTCCTTATCCCACACTCTCTCAATCCTCTAATCTTGTCATCTTTCTTTTTCTGTACACATACAAACAAAATCTGTTTCACATTTGTATTTACTGACTCATAAAGACTGAAGCGCACACACACACACACACACACACACACACACCTGCTCTCTGCCCTGTGTATCAGGGCTCCATGAAGCCGCCAGTTACAGTCCCGCTCTGCTTTCTCTCCGTCCATCGTTCTGCTGAAGAGGACCAGCGTGACATGTCTTCATCTCCTGGGGGCAAACACAATGGCAGAATTAAGAGTTATGGTACGCTGTGGGCTACTTGAGATTGTTGTTGTCTGAATCACAGAGTCAGAATCATTTGGCATAGCGGAAAATAGTCAGTCAGATAAGTACACAGACAGACAGACAGGCAGACACACAGACAGACAGACAGATAGCTGTACCATGCACCACATGTGATTTTCATCTAAAAAGAAAGCTATGAAAAGGGGAATGAACAATGGAGGGGAGCTTCCCTCTTCATTCACATGTGCTAATCACACAACTCAGTAATCATCACCGGAAGGGAGAGAAAAGAGAGTGTGAGGAAGCGAAGCGAGGGAAGGGAGCAGGGATGAGAGGAGGACGCACAGGGTTAGGAAGAAGAGGAGCAGAGGAAGAAGAGAGAAAATTAGTAGAGGGAAAAGACAGGCCAAGCGGTGAAAAAAGACACACTTTTAATCATCCGAGCAGTTGATAGATAGACGCGTATCACGGCAGAGGGAAAGGTCGGGAAAAGAGGAAATGGAGGAGGGAGGAAAAGGGGGGCAACAGTGAAGTGAGTCAAGGAGGAAGATGGAGCGAGAGACGAGGTGAAAAAGACAGCAGGGCTCCATTGCGGCAGGATGGGCCTGACTTGTGCTGTTTGTGGAGTCCCACTTGCCCCTGCTCTGCTCCAAACACCATACATATTTAATGAGGCCCTTACAAAGCCCTGGGAAAAGAGATGCTGGGAACTCTTCTCTCCCCTCCGCACCACCTTCCCCACCACTCAAATTGTCACCCCTCAGTACTTTTCTCTTTCATAATTCTCCCTCCTCTCCCTCTTCTCTGCTGGCTTTCCCTGCTTTTCTGAATATCTCTTTTTTGATGACTCTTTACTTATTTTTAGATTGATTGTTTCCTCCAGTTCCTCTGTGTCTTCAACTCCTCCCAAAGTACTACAGGGTGTTAATCAAGCACACAACACTAACCTAGCAAATCAGCATGCGGTTGCCATTGGAGTGTTTGTTTAATTTTAGTCCTGTGCATTTCAAACAGCTTCATCTTTCCCTAAAAAACAGAGTGGGGCAGAATCAGCTGTGCTCTCATGCACGTGTGCTGCCGTTCTCTTGTCCTCTCTACCCACTCACATTCAAAAACAAATTGAGGCACATGCTCTTTGTGACTGTGTATGTGTATGTCTATGTGAGACAATGTGTTTGATATTATGAGTGTATGTATGTTTTTATTATGTGAGTGAGTGGTTGCAGTTTGCGTACGTGTGCACAAGTGTGTGCGCGTTAGTCAGAGTGCTGCGTGCATCAATAATGTATCTAGATAATGCAGCCGCTTCACTCTACCAGGAACAACTAACAGGCATACCGACGCACAGAGAAAGACAGAGAAAGAAGGGGGGAAAGAGAGAGAGAGAGAGAGAGAGAGAAAACACATAAGGCAGCAGAGAGGAAAGATGAGAAAGGGAAATGTGAGCGATACAAAAATGGAGCAAGAATGTGAGTGTATGATGGGTAGGGAAACCTAAAGAACATATGTATCACACCTGTCACGCCCCGCCCACGGCCCTGATCATCAGCCCTCGTTCCACCTGTCTTTCTCCCCGTGGCCATACCTGTGAGTCATCACGGCAATCATCCTCACAGCTGTGGCCAGGACTTAAGTAGTTGTGGTTTCCCTGGTTCGACGCC
>LKNJ01001627.1:0-35268 GCA_002120245.1 Maccullochella peelii
TCCCTCATCTTTTTAAGTGGGAGAACTTGCACAATTGGTGGCTGACTAAATACTTTTTTGCCCCACTGTAACTGAAAATGTACACCTCCCCAGAACAGCTGTGAGCCATTGTTGATTAACTGCTGTAATGGCAGAAGATGGGAGAGACTATATGTTAGAAGAGCTGGAGAACATTTTTTTCTCTATTTACACCAGGAGTACATTTCCTGTGACAGACTACATCCCTTTATATTTATGACGAGGCTGACAAGCGTGGTCGGTATTGTGCCGTACATTTACCGTTACTTGGTTTAGAAGGGGGCACAAGTGTGATTTTATGCCGCCTTCACTTGCTGTTAGTGCCACTTAGACTTTTGTTGATGCAGTTATTATTTATGACTATATTTATGTGTGATGCAGCATTCCTCATCTTAGTGAAAGCATCAGTAAGATTGAATTATTAATGAGGTAACAGATACGCATTGAATCATACTGGCTGCTACCTAGTTAACATGATAGAATACTTTCTCATTTTAATTTAAAAAAAGTTAATTGTTAATTTATGTTCACAGATCTCCAATACCCCACTGAATGAAACGGGTGGATGAAAGTGGCAGAAACACTAGAAACTAACATAGTGTTGTCTCTACACTCAAACTTCAGATCAACAACTGGTGCAACACGCTGCTGACACATGCTTCAGTTAATTATAGTGAGTGTCGTGTCTAATTTTATTGCTAAGTGTACAACACAAGAACAAAGTCTGATTTCTGCAGGCTGTTATTTTTGCACACTAATGAAGCCTTATATCAATCAAATCTTGACAGAAGCACAAGGAAACATGGTGTTCACTGTGATGGATGAAGTTTCACGTCTCTAGATGTTAATTTCCAGAATGTACAGAAATTAGTTAAAACTACTGGCTGACCGGAAGGTAGAAAGAAACACATTCACAAAACTTAAAACACTATGTTATGTAAAACTGGCGAGCAGTGATGTTTGTGATTTAGGGTAAATTGACTAAAAACATGCACAAACACTAGTTAGTTTGGTCCTTTAACCCCAATTAACACATGAAAGATGTAGAGTAAAATCAAAGTGGAAAGTAGACAAGCTGTACCCATTCACCTGCTGGATATTCCAGAATCTGTCCTCACATGTGACAGAACACACACATGTATAGTAAGTCCACACAGTTAAATACTTAAATGGATATATGCCTTGCCAACACTCTTTCTGTCTTTGTGTTTCATTAGCTCAGATACTTCAGCCTCTGTGTGTGTGTGTGTGTGTGTGTGTGTGTGTGTAAAGGATTGTTTGGTTATACATGACTGCTCTTTAACAGGGAGTGTTGTGGGGTTGATGGGTTCCAGAGACCTGCTCTCTGTCTCATTCACTCACACACACTTTCTCTACCTCCCTTTCTCTCCTGTCCACCCAGTTAAATTGATATCGCCTCCACTCAGCCATATGGCATTTTGTATGGCTGTGAGAGAGCTGAAGAACAGGTGCAGACAGAAACAGAAAGGTGGGGAGGAGATATGAACACAAAAAGAGGCAGTGTGGAAGAGAGAGAGAGTAATAATGAAGAGAAAGGAAAAAAAAATGATTTGGGGAAAATAGAAGAGAGAAAGAAGATAAAAAATGGAGTCAGATTCTGCTCTGCCTCCATTACCAAAAGCAAATACCTTTTCTGATTGGATTCCTCTCAGCGCCACTTGTGTGTGTGTGTGTGTGTGTGTGTGTGTGTGTGTGTGTGTGTGTGTTATCTTTTTAGGCAGAATCTGAAAGGAGATCTTCATTCACAAAAACTAGTCATGTCCCGCCGCTGTCACGTTGAAGTTTTGAAAAGTTTGGTTTTTAAAAAGTTTCTTCTTTTAGTCTTACACAGTGAGTTCTGTTGAGGAATAAATAACTGGGTGATTTAATCCAGGCTTGCAGTTTTAGCAGCCTGACGTCCATCGCAATCAGGTGGATTTGTTGCATCTCCTTGAACTGCAAAAAGCACTTCATACAGGTGTTTACTGTGCAAGCATTCATGGTAAATGTAAGCCATTTTATCCTATTTTTGGTCCACCTCGTCTTGTGTAATAATGCTATATAATAATATGCTATAACCGCAACCCTGTAATGCACAATCAAGTTATATACATATTTTTTTCAGGACAGCCTGGGCTGTCAGAATATGTATGCTGCAGTGATGTCACATGAATGTATGAATTGTTAAATGACCAAAAAGACAAAAGAAAAAACTAAACGGAAATTGAATCTCACAGAAATGTATTCAAATCACACAAAGAACAATAATGAACAAGATTTCTGGCTCTTGAAAAGTGTTCTCCCAAGTCTTGGCAACCACGGGGAAAAGAAATAATCATTTTAAACAACACGCATCAAAAACTATTCACATTTTTCCCACAGATTTTCCATCCGTTTTTCTCCCAAAAGTTAGTTATGCCATGCCTAAAAAGCAGTTCCTGTCTGCAGTGAGAGAGAGAGCCACATCACACTCCTTACACTTCCAGGGGGTAGACTGTTTGATCGTTGAGAAACGATCACACCGAAGCCGTTGTTGGAACGGCACAACAGCGTACTTCTGGGCAAATAAAAAAGTAAGTATGCAGACTTAATGCAGTGTTCCGGAGATATTTAGTGTGTCGTATGCGACATAATATGACGTCGTATACAACATCGCCGACCAGAACGTGTTAATGTTCAAAGTGCTTTACAATTGGCCTCTCATTCACCCATTCACACACACACCAATGTGTCTGCCCATCGGGATCTACTTGGGGTTCAGTGTCTTGCCTGTGACCCTGTGATTAGTGGAGGACCCGCTCTACCTTCTGAGCCAATAGGTGAGGTGCAATATGCAAGTGAAACTTATGGTGTGCGACTGTAAAAAATGATTTGGACTCTTGAGTTCTGACACTTATTAGCAAAGCTCAGTGTACAAAACATTTAGGTAGCAGCTTCTCATTTTTAGCCGGTGCCGGTCGCCACTTTTGCCGGTTAAAGTAAAAAAAAAAACAACAACTAACTAATGTTAATTTAATGACAATCTTGATGACAGGCCAAAATGAAACTTTGCTGTTCTAATTTGGCGAACACTTTGTATACATTTTCAAAACAAAATGGTTGAGGTTTAATTTATTCATTTCTGCCTCCTCCTGATCTAACAATGTGGGTGAGTAAGGTGTGGGATGAGGCCAGCAGACTACCACTCTATATCTCTCTACAACCCTGATATTGTGCCGCCATGTTCACAAAGCTGTGCCAACTTTTGACTGATCCAGTCAAATCCGTAGGATCTGATCTAAATCAGTCTTGTAACTATAGCCCGTCAACATATTCCGTTTCACTCAGAAATGCATCACACTGCTGATTACTGAAGCTAAAGACGCTCTACCTTCCATTTCTCTGGGACTTTGAGAAAGTAAAATTACATCACCATGAGCTGTAATGTTGAATGGTTAATGAGACCAGTCTAATGCATATGGCCGCTGGTCTATATATTCGGAGCTCACTGGCCCCAGTCTCTCTTTTTATGCCTGCTAGTTTGAAATTTTACCAAATTATTACAGCATGTTGACAGCAAAGGCCTTAACATGTGTTCATATGAGTTCATTAACATCAGTGTTCCTTGAAGAAATGCCAGCTATCTATAGCATCACTCAGACAATAACTGTATTACCACGTCTTTGGAGTATTGATGCTGATAGAAAAGGCTGTCAGAGATGATTTATAGTGTCATCCTTGATGAATTTTATACCATACAATTAGTTTTTTTGGGGGCTACAATTAAGAGTCAAAACCAGAACAGGAACTAAATAAAACAGGCAGGCATCTTCTATCTGTGGTAACCTGACAGTAACACAAACAGGGTTTTGTCTGGTTGCAATACATGACACTGCAAAATAACAATAATAGTGATAGGAATACTAGCGATGCTAATTGTAATTATTTGGATAAAAGAAAGAAAACAGATCCTCTTATTCATTAGCAGTGGACACAAACGATGACAAATGACAGTGGTTGTGGTATTATCCGTGTCAGCCAACCCTGTTGCTCTGCTCAGAGTGTAATAGCAGGGGATAATAGCTTCTCAATTATTCATATTGCCCCTGCGCTCTATTGAGAATACTGTCACACAGCCGCTATATGTCTTGATCTAATTAGCTAGAGGAGAGACGGAGCAGGAGGAAGAGAAAAGAGGGGATGGAAAGAGGGAAATGGCAAGACAGAGAGCGAGAGAGAGATGTAGAAAGGGGGTGAAAGAAAGAAGAAAAATCAAAAGGGAAGAAACAGAAGTGTGGAAGTCGTGTTTTGCCTGGAAGCTTTGCAAACACTATTCAAACAGTGTTTGTTGTAGAGTACTTCCTGAGTCTATAGATCTCTCTCTGCATGACTTCCATATTATGTGGATTGTGTGTGTTTGTGTGTACATCTGCAATATTCATATATAGGCTATGTCTCTGGTGAATTGTTAAGTAACATCACCATCATGTTAAAAGATGTTTTTGTTTGCCTGTCTCTTCCTACCAGTTCTTGTGTCAAGAACTCTATCAGTCAATCCAATCATTGAAAACAGCACCTAAATAACACACCAACAATAACTAAATAATGCACCTCAATGACAGTTGAAAACAATCAAATTGGTATTTTATGTTAAAGGGAAACTTTTTAGACTGGGCCCTATTTTTACAGATTTTTGGGGTCGAAATGACTAATACTTGCCATTAGTTTTGGAATTGGTCCAGTAGATCACTTCAGTCGGCTTCCGCAAACAAGCTGCAATGGCTGCAACAAATCCTTGCAGGCAATTGCGTCCATGAAAAGTATGTCCACTAAAAGTGCTTGTTTTTGCCTCTGATAGGCTCAGGTTGTTATTCGAAGTGTCTGACAACATTATGGAAAGGATCTCTACAGAGACAGACCGTTTTGTTAAACTCTTCTCTCCAACTCTAACTCACGTTTTCACTGTCGTCTTCCTGCAACAACTCAACCTCTCACGAGGTTTCAGAGTGGGACTTTTCCTTGAGTGAGACTTGTTTCTGGTTAGACATAAAGGATCTTACTCTTTAACCAAACGGTCTGTCTCTCTAGGGATCCTTTCCATAATGTTGTCAGACACTTCAAATAACATTCTGAATTTGTTCTGAACCCGAAAAGTTGGTTCCCAGCTGGAGCCAAACAATGCAGGTTTTCCTTGACCTGAAGTGTGAACCATGACGACATCAGTGGGCGTGTCATATTCTGCAGGTTGAAAAGAGGATGAAGAAGGCAACAATGGTCTATGGTCTACTATGGTAATCGTCTTCTACATCTTCTTGTCATTAATAGTTGGTCCATGCTTGTTGTTTGGATAAAAACAAATATCTGTAATAACAGAACAAAAGCTTGCAGGTAATCAATGCGATCCGCCATCTTGCTACTACAGTTTACTTCTGATGTGCTTTGTGCAACACCCTCCGTTGATGACGCATCCATCATTACAATGGTTCCGCTCAAAACTGGTGGAAACGCGGGCTGGTTCACTAGATAGCACCAAGGTTCCAAAGAATCCTGAATGGAACCGGTTCAAGAACCAGAGCTAGTTTAGTGGGAATTCAATTCAGTTTTATTTATATAACGCCATATCGTAACAAAGTTATCTCAGGGCACTTTTTCATATAGAGCAGGTATTATATCAAGTGCATATTCACTGTCTTGGCCTTTTCAGCACTTTTAATAATGTTTAGTAGCTTTTTAACTTGCCCTCGATGCATATTCACACATTAAAATCAATGAAGCAAAATGGCATAACTGAAGACCAAATCAGCATCTGGAAATTGAATTTGTTGTCTCTGAAAGGAAAGTTTGAGGTGTAGAACAGCTTTGAAAGTATCGTCAACAGTGAGAAGGATTTTGACACTGCAATGACATTTGCATTCCTTGGTAAAAATGATTATTATTATTATTGTTGTTGTTTTGGCTTAAAAGAGAATTGGTGTGGGCCTTACCGTACCAAAACCCCACACAGACACAGACTCAGTTCGAATGCAACTGAACTGTTATTTTGTACAGCAGAGACATCTCTTTCTTGTAAGTGCAGGGGAAACAGAGCTGATACACAGACATGCCGTATATATCTGTTGTTAGTGCAACTTAACCGGAGCTAACCGGTAGAATACAGCCTGCTGTCAGTTATGCAACAATATCAGCCTGACTCTGGAAAACATCGGAGAGACACAAGCATGAACCAAGTCTTGAAATACTGTATAAATAATAAAATAAGGGGAAATGAGCTATTATGAAAGCAGATAAATATATACAGCATATGCAGTGGTGTCAGTGTGGGCTGATAACTGCTAGTAAAATAAAGAAAGGGATGAAAAAAGTAAAACAGGACGTTATTAAAATGCACACACGAGGTATCGGGCAAGCAGAGGCTTGACAGGAATCTACACTCCAAAAATAAAACTTTATATAAAACAAAGGAGCTAAAAAGAGCTAATAAAACACTGCACACCCTCCCTCTGCATTACTGAGAGATGAAATGGAATCCAGAGATCTTGTCACTTATACTTCAGTCTACACCCGTGTTCCCCTTTCGAATTGTTTTCTTCTGCATTTATGTGTTTACTGCAAAAACGCAAAAAAGCCTGCTAAATGAAGTGGACAGTTACATTAGGGTCTATTCTATTCTATTCCAAGCCCTCGGCCCCTGCTGATAAATGAAGTGGCCAGTCAGGTTATGCTAATTGATGTCTCCTCCTTTGCTTCCTTCCTCTTTTCTCCAAAGTTCAATTACACTCATCCACTGTCATCCATCACTGGAATGAAGCTGGCTGTGGGGCTAAATTAAATGTGCCAATTTCAATTAGCCAGCGTGAGGCAGTGCAGGGGACAGAGGTGACTGTGGTGGAAATTGGTTAGCGGAGGGGGGATTCAAAAATAGGGGTGGTGGTGGGAGGGGGGTGCTGGGAAGCAGAACTGCTCTGAAAACTGTGCAGCTCTGTTATGTTAATGTTTTATTCCAGCTGTTTAGGAAAAGACACAGATGTTTAGGAATTAATGCAGCTTCGTGATTTGTTAGTTCAAGTGTAATCTGAAGCTGTTGCTCCAGAAATTTCCTCTGAGCCGATCTGAGTCTCTCTTTGCATTGTGGGATGGATAAATATCAGCGCAAAGTGAATACTTACATGGTCATACCTATATGGCCTTGTGTGTGACCCCTGTGACCTGCTGAAAAGAGAAGTAACAGCACTTCACATGATAATAACAGCAGCCAGTTCGGTATAGCATGCAAGTGAGAGCAGCTGCCTACTGTCGTTACGTCACTTGCATGAATGTATTTTACACTAAATGAGGACAAATCTAAATAGCAAACTACAAACTGACAGTGTTTCAAGGGGGAAGATTCTCCAACACCACAAACAACAACTATCAAGAAAAAAAGTGAGGGCGCAACAAAGTTGTTGGAAGGAGAGAGGAGGCGTGAGAAACCCCAGTCAACAACAAAGCAAAGCTGACAAGGGAGAATAATTATGGAATTTATTGTGTTGGATGAACAACCCCTTTCCATGAGGTTTCTACGCATAATTGAACATTTCAAGCCTCACTACATGATGCCAAACCAACATTAAGTAGCCGTCCCACATCTATGCCACGCTTGTGAATTCTTGCTTGGAAAATGTTACTGTGGTGATTTTTAAAAGCTGACATACGGAGCTTAAACATGTGTCCTGTCATCAAGTTTCACACAACCTAATAGACGCCAATAGTTTTGCATTGCGGAAAGGAGTGCTAAAGCTAAACAGATTGATGTCTTGCACATGGAGGAGATGCATGGCGGATATGAAGAGTGAAGTGCATGCCAAATGACAAGGCTCGGAAAATGCAAGCTGTGTATAATTTGCTCATAAACCGTTATTAACAGAAAAAAATGTAATTATCAAGAGTCAAAGCACATCAGAATTTACCTGAAAGATGAATTGGTTCCTCTTGGGCTTCAATAAAATGTTCGTTTTGCAGAATTTTATTTTTATTGTGTCATAATAACACTGCACACGATTAAATAACCTTCTTGGAAACATTTGTCATTTGTGGAGTTAATTTCACTTTGTATTTATTATGGAGGTAAGAAATATCAAATTGTTAATGAATATTTAATACTTTTAGATTATGTCAGGTAAAAACCGACCCGGTCCTGCCAACAACTCACTGCTTCCAAACTGATAATATATTCCTCTCACATGTTGAAAGGTGTGCCACTGCACTGGAGATCCTATCCCAAAATAAAATAAAACTGCCTTCACCTCGGCTTCACGCGTGTTGTCAAAGCAGCTTGTTTAATAAGCAGCAAGCCAAAGATGTTTCTTTGTTACCAGCTTGTTATTAAAGCTGCAGCGGCATGACGACAACAATCAGGAGTTTCTTTGTGTTGCTGTTCAAGCGCCTCTCACATGATAACTAGAACTCTCTGGGCACCAGACAGGAACGGCTGATAAATAATCTCCTCTTTACTGAGGACTGGCAGACAGCAGGGCGGAGGAGAAATAATAATTTCCACTCTTTTCTCTCAGTATCCTCAGCAACGGACCTGGTTTTAGCCATAACCCCCTCCTCCCTCCCTCAGGCTGAAACAGGCTGATACTTTACAGAGAAGTGATTTCAAACTTTTAAACGGTTTCTCTGTGACTTGTATATCCTCTAATTGTTATTCATAGCTCTGTCAGGAGAGGAGGAGGAGGAGGAGAGGGAGAAGAGAGAATGAGAAGAGGAGAGGGGAAAATGTCGAGGACAGACGTTGGAGGACAGGGAAGGAGATGGGGAAAGAGAGGAGAGGAAAGGAGGGAAGATGGGCGGACAGAAGAGATGAAATAGAGGAGAAGAAATGAGCAGAGAAGAAATGAAAATGGACGGTCTCAGATGGTGAGGAGGAGGTAAAAAACGAAGACGAAAGAGGAGCGAAGGAGGGAACATAAAAGAAAGTAACGGCAAAAAAAGGATAAAGACAATACAGTGGAAACCCCTGTCTGGGTCAAATTGATCACTATAAGCGGATGATTATAATGACTGAATTTTTTTTCTTTTCCTTTATTTCTCATGCAGATTACCAACAGCTTCGCTATTTACTGAAATGCTTTTGAGGAGGAAGGATGCAATTACCAATTTTGTGGGGTGTAACAGAAAAGTAATACAAGAAGCAGTGTAACAAATTACTGTTGGCAGGGAGTAATAAGTAAAGTAATATTTTCCAGTGTTTGTGAACTAAACACTGGGACACTGACTGCATGAGAACTTTGTGGAATAATTTCCTCCTTTGACAGATTTGTGACAGACATGCTGTTATGATGACAAATGAATCAGAGGACTCTCAAGGTGTTATGGAAAATCTATTATCAAACACTGTAAACTGAACAGTGTCTAATCTGGATCCCAGATGCCTTTCTGAACTGTTTATCTGTGTCTTAAGAGCCCTGACTGAAATGATAACTAACCTCTAAACAGGGAGAAGTAATTTTCATACACATCCTAATCAAAAAGTCACTGAAAGGCAAAGGACTGACTACGCTCAAGCTATCTGGGAATTTAAATAGGACTCCTTGACTCTTCCATTTTGGTTCAAAACTGTGTTTTTTATTACCAAAATCACACAAGAAAATAGTATTTATACTCACGCTCACCCACTTAAATCACCGGCTTCTCAGCATTCTCTGTTAACCCCAAATTCATTCATGTCTCCAGCATCAAAGGCTCTTTCCGTTATTTATTCTGCTGCCAAACAAGCAAAACCCATTGACTGACAGGAAACCCAAGCAGGTAAGAAACCGGTAGCTGTGTTAGCCAGTTAGCAGTATCGAGGATTTAAAAGGGATTATGTCGCTAATTGAACCTCATTTCATTTTGAACCGACTGCATCTCTCCTCATGTAACCTGTGAAATAATACGTGTTTCCTCAGGGTTGGTCTTCTAAAGGCACTGTCATGTGCCACATAGTTGTTTTATGGTATAAAACAGCAATAAATAATTTGTGCAATTTGAGGAAAAAACTCTCTACGGTCATAATTCGTACTGCAATACCCTTAATACCACAAATTCCATTATATTATAATGTGCTTAATATTTTTATTAAGTATCATCTGATTTAACCTGAAGGAAGAGGTGAATATCTGGGATAAATTTGGGGAAAACAGCAATGAACTTTGTAGAATATTTGAATTTGTTGACCAACATGCATGAAGATAAACTGCAATGTGATGAATGGATTTGCCTTAAACCAAAGCGAATCAAAAGTGAGTGACATTGAAAACATAACTAAATCACTTATTAATTCAGTGTCATACATGCTTTAGGGCAGTCCCATGTATTGTTATCCCATTCTGAACACAGTTTTTATTCATTCTGAAGTTTTCTCTGACAAATCAATTTAGCAATGTCTTAACTGCGGTTACTGTGTGCCTGAAGCTTCAATTATGCATCTCAGTATAACCTGTCACATCAAACCCTCTAGAGACATCACCATGTGCTCAATTAATCTCCCCAGCTGAAGGAACATTTTTCCTTATTTTGCTTGAATATAAAGTGTACAGAGCAAAAAAAAACTGTTGAGAGAAATTAAAGGGAATTTTATATGTTACCCATTGGTCCGTCTGAGTGTAAGACATTATTAAAGTTGTTTTATTCTGCACAGAGCAACATCAAAATATGACTTGGTCAAAAGGAGCACGGTGCCATGTGTGCAGAGCATGTCATGATGCTGGACTCAATCCTATTAAACAGGCACTTGCTCTTACAAAATGATCATTCTCATTAAAATAGACATGATGAGCTATGAGTCACACAGTCACTTAAATCATTTAAAACCACAAAATCTTTCTTTCTGCGTCTGACTAATGAATTACAAGAAGCAAAACTTTTCCAAAATGGTATTGTTTGGATGACAACCTTTCATACTGTATAAGTCCCAGTAGGGTTGGGTGATGGTATATACCCTGCGACAGTAGAAATGTGTCCGCCGGTAGAGATTTGGCAAGGGTTAGCTTAGAAGAAGAGAGTGACAAGAAAACACGGAGGAGAGTGAAATTGCAAATAGAGAGCGTGAAGTACGGTATGGTTATTTTAAACCATTTCTTAATTGAATTTACAGAACAATTACTGTCTCATGATGTAAACCATACCGTTACCGTAATATAAAATTACATATACCGTGATAGAAGATTTTGGCTAAGTCCCAGATTGGTGGATAGTGGAAGAGAAAATAAATAAATTTGATTTGTCAATTAATAGAGTAATCATTATCAATTATATCCGAATAGGCTGTAAACAATATTTGATAATGACAATATTATGTATTGACTCAGCAGTGGTGAAATCATCTCTACTAGAGATTTAAAAAAACAACAACAAACAAAAAAAAAAAGAGAATTACTGTGCAACCGAAATACAGAGTGTACATTTAATTTAAATTACCCTCCAAACAAGTCAGCCTAATGTTTGGAATTAATGTTTTCTGACAAAAGCAAATCATTTTTTGCACAAACTACCATAAACAGGGATGAAACCAAAACTGAAGATCCACTCTCCCCTTTTCCCAAGAAATATCCTACATAGGTTACAGTACATTTACAGGGAAGATATTACAACTGTCCCATATTACAGCTTTGCAGACTGCGAACGGGACATAAAGATTTCAGGCAGTTTTTAGTGGATGGCTTGAAGAAGTTATGTGATTGGAGAACGTAGCTAGCAGCAGAACGGCGGGTCACAGGAGAAAAAGTTACTTAGATTTTTGACCAGTTTCACACAGAATTTGGGTCGTATTTGTGGTTGTTTGTCGATGTAGCCACAGTAGTGTGTCTGTTAACCTTTACACTCCTAGTTGACTTTCATATACTGTAGTTGGTAAGTAAGTAAAGCATATGTATGGGAAACTCTGACACCCCTGGATATTTTAATCCCAGATCATTGTTGTGTGTTTCACACCCTTACTGACCTTTGCAGCATCCATCTCCATTATAGGGTCATGCTGTAAAACCAGTGGCAGCCTAGAGCAGCAACAGTCACCAGTGTTTTGCCTGTTTTGCTGTACTGTTGTGGTGTGCTGTGTCCCTGGTTTGCCATAAACCTCCAGCAAATTATTTTACCATCTGGATGACTGATTGGAGTTACTGGCGTGCATAGGCTAAACCAAATTACCAGTCTCCCCTGGTACTGTAATACTAATAACCAGAGAGGGCTTCAGCCTGCATTTATGTGTAACCATTAGAAGTGAAGCAACTCCATGGTCTAGAGGTGAAGTCAAAGTTATGAAGGCCGCTCCAAAGAATATGACTTCAAAGCATCACAATGAAAAAAGTACAAGCAAACGCTTCATGGTGCTGGTTTTAGAATTAAGGGGCAATGCACGAGAAATAAACTAAAATGTTGACAACATGGCCAATAATGATACAATTTCTTTCTTGCTACGTGACTGCCTGGCTGGCTGGTTGTCACCCTATTCTTTAATCTGTTTAGGGTCTAATTGTGAGTAATGACGCTATTGGCTGATACGGCTTGTAACTCAGCCAGCCCCTCTGTGCCCACTCTGCATATCCAACCCATCTGTGAGCCGCGCACAGCCACAGCAGAGCCCTCGCCGATACACAACAACTGTCATGCCCACAAACACGCACACAGAAACACACACAGAGACCCTGCACATGTACACGTATCACTGCAGCAATCTCCCTCTAAATCTCACACACACACACACACACACACACACACTTCACAGCAACCGTCAGCTTTAGCACGTTGGCTAACCAGCAAAGAGGATTCATAACACACCAAATTAGCTTTAGATTTGCAATGAAAGATCAGTTCATTAAAAATGCATTAAATATGAGCGGGTTCAGTTGATACTAAATGGAAGGGGGGAGGGGGGTTAATCTAGACTGTCTCTCTTCCTTGTCCCCCCTTTTATATTCTCGTCCCCTATTTTCCTCCTGCTTATTCTGCCTTTTTGGTGCCTGTAGTATCACATCTTAAATGGCTGCAATATCTTCTTTTTGTGTCAGAGTCAGTGGCGCGTGGAACCATGACAGTGCAGAGGTATCCTTTCAGCCTGTCCATCCACCAGAGACACTTATTTGGGCCCAGTTGTTGATCAGATGGGTTTGGGTGCTAACCAGTCATGCACTAGAGTTTTTATAATGTATTCAATCAGATAACAGATTTTTGGCTGGTCTAATCAGAGAGTTTTGAATTTGGCAAATCAAACATCATAAGTCCAATTGTGCCAGTCACATGAGAGATGTGGTTTGTTTGTCCAGTCAGTCATTTCTGAGATATATAGACAGTCGGATTCCAGCCCCATGAATTGCACATTTTAATTTTAACATGCTGATTTACCAGGTGACGCTGGCTACAGGCACATTTTTTCAGCGTGTTATTCTAAATTGCAGAGATCATTGCTGTGTCCCCTCGCTTGGCCAAAAATGTTTTGGCTGAATGTGCTCTGCTCTGTGTCTGCACTGCTTTTCTCTGCTCTTCCTTCCAACATAGCAGGCTTGCTTCCAGACTGCAGAACCAAGACATCCTTATCACAATGCAATGATTCCATGTATGGTTTCAGAAATCCAATAACAATATGAGCAAAAAAACAATTTTTGTGGTTACAGACCTGTCACCTAATGCATGCCGGTATGATGGGATGATAGAAGTCACAGTGAAAGGAGAGGAGCAACTGCAGGATAGAGAACTGGTAGTTTTCTGAGGAGACAGGAAGGCAATTTGTGTGCTGGATTATGTGACAAAGAAGAAAGGAGTGTGAGACAAGTTCTTTGCACACCTATTGTTATCTTTGTGCGGGTGCCAGTGGTAGACAATGAGGTCAACAAAGTTTCTCCTGCAAAGTTAACTCCTGCAGGCTGATGTATTACACTGTAGGGAAAAATGTACCAACAGAGCCGGTCCAATCGTCCACAAATCCAAAGTATAATTTGGAACATAGAAATATGCACAAGAATGATGTAATTTAGAAAAATCGCCACTAATGTCATAAACTGTATGTGCATTTTCTTTTATTCAGTCTTTTAATCAGAGAGAGGAAACCAATCTTGTCAAAATCTACATTTAGAAATTAAAATTTTATCTCTGCCGTGTGGTCTTGATTGCTGCGACTCATGAGGGACTAGCATATCATGAGTGTAAAAATGCTTTGTCCAATCCCTGGCTTAGTAAGAAATGAAACAGGAGCATGCACAGGTAGGGTTGGGCGATATGATGGTATATACCATGCAACGGTAGAAATGTGAGATTGGGCAATACCGTTTCCACCGCAGGAGCTATCCATTAGTGTCTCTGCTATATATTCGGGGCATGCTATCTAGCAAATCAGTGCTGGATTCTCATGTAGTCTCGCGAATCCAGCTGCCTCGCAAGGTAACGTGATTTGGGCAGCAGGACTGCTCACCACGTTCTCATATGATGTGAGAGCGACAGTTGGTGGCGGTAATGCACCTCTAAGCCAACCGCAGCAGAAGAAGCGTGTGACAAGAGATCATGGGGGATTAGAGTGACGTAAATACAGAGCATGAAGTACGGTATGATTATTTTAAATCATTTCTTAATTGAATTTACAGAACAATTACTATATCGTGATATATGCCGTTACTATGTACCGTGATAGAAGATTTTGGTCATATCGCCCACCCCTATTATATGCACTGGCTTTTCTCTAGTAATCGTAGTTTGTTGAAATGCATCAGATGGGCTAACTCCTACCTAAACTGGTCAGAAGGCATAAACAGAGACATTGCATATGGAAATCTTTCATTCAGAATTAGCAGATGGAATAAGACTTACAACTGAACTCACTTATCAGTAAAGTTCAAATGCATCCCGGCTCAAGGTGTCAGTACACTCCAATCAAAGTGCTTGTTGGATGGTTGAACAGCGCCTGAAACGCCCTCCGCCCACACCTCTCCGACTCTGCAATTTCTGATAATCATGTCCACTTCACATAGCAATTGGCCAGGTGTGTAGAGGAGACGGAGTAAGCAGGGTTTGAACTTCCCTCTCAAGCTCTCCTTTTTTCATTCTTTACACAACCATTTCTGTCACTGTCTCTATGATGGCAGGATTTTCACCCCAACTTCGAGTGCAGCCGGGGCGATGAGACTAGAGGGGGATTATGAGAACAGATCAGGAGAAGAGGACTAGAGGGGGTGGAGGAGGTGGTCTCACTGGATCCCACACAGACTTGTTTCACTGTTTCGGACTGGTGGCTCTGCTGCAAAGCAGCATGGGGGATCAGGGAAAGAGAGATGATGATTATGGAAATGAGCAAGCTCTCTTTCTGAAAGATTAAACAGGCCACTGATTGCTTTTACATAACCTCCACTCATTGACACACAGGCTTGCTCGGTCCCTTTCTCCCTCACTCTCAAACACACACATGCACACACGTGTGTTTTTTTTTCTGTTGTCTCTCCTGTGTCAAAGTGCCCAGTTTGATTCATCAGACCTCAGAGGTCAATACCTCTCCATCAGAGAGTCTACTTTCGCTTCTCTATGTGTATGTGCATGGCTTTAGAGTACATGTAATTAGTGTTTTTTTGGTATATATGTGCATGTGATGTGTGGAAAGATGGGTTGACAAAGTGACGTATTGACCCCCACACACGAGGTGTCCCAGTGTTTAGTGTTTTTATGACCTCCAGACGTAAATATATATAGCAGGCTATAGCAAGAAACAGGCGTCTGATAATGCTTTTCATTTTTCACATAAAGCAGCAATCAGTCACAACATCATATATTTGATGGATGGAAATAAAGAGATGCAGGAGCACAAGAAGAGAGGCAAATGGATGGATGGATGGATGCCACACAAAATGGTTCTGATTCTGGATGGATAGATAGACAAACGGAGAACTCAGAATACAGCAGCATAGTCTCATATCTAAATATGATATGGTAAATGTACTAGGGGGCGAGCGCTCCTCACTGTAGAACTAAATCCTGCTCATCCACACCATGCCTTGTAGAATTCACTCATCGCTCATTGCTTACATTATGACATTGATTCCTTATAGAGGTATTTTTCAGTCCGTTCACAGCCATTTTCTGGGAGGGTATGCATTTTTTAACTCAACATTTTTGACAAACTGGGAAGTTCCTGCATGCTGCACCATTTGGCGAGGCATTTTCAAAATAATTCTGCCAATAAGCTTGAATACCAATTTGCTCTCAATCATTTGGGGACCCATTTAATCTTCCCATGACACAGCTTTGAGTACCAAGCCAGGATCTGACACATAATAGTCCAGCTGGTGGCTTCAAACAGTGCTAAGCTTTTATCTCAACTAATTGCCAACACAACCTTCAATTTCTCTGAAATTGCATGAAAACCCCCCCTTTTTTCCTCATATTTCCCCAGGACATGCAGCAGGTGCACCATACAGCTGAGATTTAGCCGCTGCAGTAGTTGAGCCAGAGTTGGCTGCTGTGTTGATCCTTGTGAATAAAAAAAGTTTCCCACCTGAGGGCATGTCTGACAGTGTCAGCAGTCAACATCATTATCAACAGTTTTGCCTTTCGACTTCAACAAATGAAACAACCAGAATTGCGTTTAGGGATGGAATTTGTTGCCTAATGATTTAGTTTTTTGAAGAAAGTGGTGGTTATGAGAACTTTTGGTTGAGACTGTAACTGTACCTCATCTGTTGGGGACATAGTTGCTGTCAAATAATAAAAAAAACAATGTTTTACTCACTTTAACTAACTGCCAAAATAAAACAATATAATGCCCAACCACGCTTCAACATGTGGAGCTGGGGACCAAACCGCCAACCCTGTGATTAGTGGATGACCTGCTCTGCCTCTATAACTCTGTGGCTGGCACAGAACAAAACACACCACAGTTCAGTTCACCTTTGCACATCTGAACTTCTTATTAGTATTCTATTAGCATTATATGAAAGAATGTCTGGCCATATTTTCCTCAGCAAGCCAGTGTTAATTTTGGCACCTGATTTTGATTTAGTTTTCCAAATGTATATTCATTTGTTAGTTTTTGTCAGTGAAATTTTAGTCTAATTTTTGTTATGTATTAAAAAAAGATTATTATTTTTATTTGGCAAATTGACTGTCAGGAAACATGGGGAGAAAGAGAAGCAACAATGTCAACAAAGGTCCCACGGCCAGCTATTAAACCGTGGACGTTGCAGTTATGTTTTATGCGCCTTAACCATTTTTTATTTTTGTCTTAGTTAATTTGTCAATTCATCCGTCTTTCACATTATCATTTAGTTTTTCATTATCGTTTTCAAAGGTTACTTTTTATTTTTAGTCTAATTTTTGTTGTGAAAAGGTTAAAATAGGTTGTAACGAATGTTTTTCGTCATAGTTTTCGTAGACGACATTAACACTGCAGCTAGCAAACTACTTCTAATGCCTCTTTAAACAATTTCTTGTTATTGGAATTTAGTAATGAATTGCAGGTTTAAAAGCATGGCAACATCCAGCAGTTTTCCATTAGTATCAAGGACGTTGCGTAAAATAGGGACCTAAATATCTTTATGATTGACGAAGGTTGAATACAAATCATGATGAACCTTCATAGACATCTTTTGAAGTTTTTTTTTACTGTATAATGTAATATTGTGAGAGCTTGTGGTTTTTTGGATTGCGTCAGACTTGACAACCTCCCTCATTTTACGATCTGTCAAATGCCTGTTGGATTAAGGTTCATGCTGAAAGATCAGTCTAACTGCCAAACTGAATGAGTGAGTTACATACATAGAAGCTAACTTGCTCAATGTGGGATTGGCCGACTCCTTAAATAACTGACTAACTTTCCATTTTACTAATTAACTTACTGACTGACTGATTATTTTACCATGTGAGCGGCTGCTTGCTGTGTTTCTATTTGCTGTTTGCTCAAGGACATCCAGCTGATACAAAAACACATTCCCCGTGCATCTAACCAACTTACAGACTCACTGGCAAACTGGATGAATAACTGCATTACTGACTGGCTGCCTGACTGGTTAATTAACTTACTGTCTGCCTGTTTGTAGTGCACCCAAGGACATCTATCCAGCATCCAGTTTGTACACAAACTGTTTCACACACATGTCTCTCCTCTCTGGAGTGACGGGAAGAATATTTCCCTGTTTACTCAAGTGCCACTTCATGATTAAAAACTAATCAGGCTTCAGCCAGCCTGGGATCCCCCTACACACTGACACAAAATGAACTGTAATTATCTTAACAGGGGAGTGAAGAGCGAGAGGCAGACAGACATGGACGGAGAGAGATGAAGGATGAAAGCAAAAAGACAAGTGTGGCGGGAAGGCGATGATTTAGGTGGAAAATAGAAAAGAAATGGAGATAAAGCTGGAGTGGTGTCAGATACAGAAAGATCATAAAAGTCACATAAAAGGGAGGTAAACAAAGAGAAAAAAAAAGCATGCAGCTGCTCCTGTTAACGGCTGGTAATTCAGTGGCAATTCAGACACTCTGTTAATTCAAACACTTATCCTCTCTCCTTAGCTGTAGCAGTGTTTAGCCTTGATGATTGCATATGAATACAACATTAGCACAGGTGAGATGGCACCTTTCTATTAGATCACGCTACAAATTGGCTCTTAACATGAATCAAACATGTTTACGTGTATTTTAAAGGTCCTGGCTGAAACCAAAGCTAGCTCTCAAGCTCAGCTGGAAGGTTTAAACGTAGAAAGTGGAAGGAAGAGTAGAAAAAAAAAATTGTGAGGGTATAAAGTACCACTTCAAATGACTTGTATATTTTCCAGTCTGCCTTCTCTCAAGCTGCTGAGTCATGCTTTTTCTGTTTTTTTCCCACAATGCTCAAGTGCACAAGGTATTATAGCTCAAGGGCTGCTCTGTAGAAGCAAACACAGAAAGTGTTAAGCTTCAACTCCAAATGGCTCCAACTCCAAAAATCAAATTATTCCTCCCAGGGGAAGTGATTTGTCATATAGTCGTTGTATTACTTTTTCATTACACTTGGAAAATTGACAATTTAGTCCTTGCAATAAATTAATCAGGATAAAAAATATTTTTTGTGTGAAAGGTGGGAATAATCAAATGTCTGTCAAAGTTGTCACAGTATGATGTCGAGATTGTCTACACAGGAATCAGAGAGAGAGAAGCAAGAAAGGCATGGAGACACAGGTGAATTCACCAGATAAACTAATATTATTAAATATGTACATAGTATTGGAATAATGCTATCATTGATTTATTTATTGATTTATTAGCCAAGTAATAGCTGGCAGCAAAAGTCTGTCAGCCTTGTTGTATTCTACTCTGATTTTGGGAGATTGTTGCATTCATTACAATTCATTAACATGTCACATCTGTTTCTGTGCATCTAAGTAGTTGTCAGCATTTGACGTGTTAATTATTGGGCCTGACCATGAATCAACCAGCCAGCCGACCGACTGACCGACCGACCGACCAACCAATCAAACCTTTTTCTTAAGTAGTTTTTGGACATTTTAAGCCTTTATTATTCACAGTGGAGACATGACAAATAAGGGCGAAAGAGGTCCCCGGCCGGACTCTAACCAGACGTTGCAGTTCATTGCCAGCATTTTAACCCCTATGCTATGGGTGCACCCCCTTACACCTAATCCTGACCCTAAAAATCAACTCTTAACTCTCAAACACACCTTTGAAGAAGTGAGGACCAGACTGAATCATTAATGTTCCAAAAATCTCACCATTCTCACGGTATAAAACTGGTCGTCTAGAAAATAGAAGCAAAAGAGGACAAAAACACACAAGCCCTGACTCAAAACACACACTTACACTGGAATTACAATGCAGAGACAAAGCAGCAGCTTGTTCTCCACATGAGGCACCAAAAACAGAGTGTGAGCTGCAGATTACTCCAAACCGCCACATAGTACATTTTTGACATGAATACTAATGATGTCACTTTAGTACATCACACACAAATGCAGGAAAACAAACCTGAGTGCAAAAAAGATTTTGTCGTGAACACATATCCAACACACATGCGCACACAACCTCACAATTATCCTGTCCCCTCACTCACAGACAAACTCTCTCTCAGTGTCCGTTGATGAGATTTTGTGGAGCAGAATGGAGTCTGGCTCCCAGGGGACTCATGGAGTTTAGGTATTTAAGGATTTAAACGAGGATAGGACACACTCACTCTCACACACAAACTACACACACAGAAGGAGAGAGAAAGAAACAGGGACGAATATAGAGTTATATCTCCTGCTTTACCTGCCAAAATGGACGTTTGGTCGTAACTATTTAGTTTCACACTAACCTCACCACTTATTGAGACTTGCAGAATCAGTGACATCTTTGTAAGCATGCCATTTTACTTCCAACATCTGTTGTTTGTTTAAATGTTCTGCTTTTTAATTTTTATATTACTTTTATTTTCTATTGTTGTTATTGCCGGGTTTCATTGCAGTCCTGAATTGTTTTTGCTCCTGGTCTTACCATGTAAAGCACTTTGTAACTTTGAAAAGTTCTGTATAAATAAAGTTTATTATTATTGTATTGTATTATTAGTGGTATTGTACAGTTGTATCATCACTACTTATGCTTTACGCTAAATATAAATATCACCTCCAGGTACGTTATAAGACAATTCCAATAATAATTTGTCTGATATGGTTTTTCCAGAAAAAAAACAAAACCTTACCTGGTTAGAAATTCTTCTACTCCTTTGATAAATCCAGGGTTAGGGTTAGGTTATTCCAAGTTTAACTATTAGAGAGTTGTATAAAAAGAGAATAAATATTACCAGCCCATTATCTAGCAATTCAAGGATTATTTATAATGCTTGCTTCTGCTGCATTTTGTCGTATTTTCATGTTTTTTTTCCAGAGGTGCTGATGTCTCTACCAGACTGAAAACAACATCAGTAAAACTCTATGGAAAGCCTTCATCTGGGCTATTTAAACTAAGCTACACTTGAAATTACACATACAGTAGTTGGTACTGCTGGTCTTCTAATGGCAGTTTACACTGCAAAAATGCTGTAATCAGATCACATTTGGCCCATTATCTTTTTAAACGTTTTTTTTTTTCCTTTCTTGAACCAGCCAAACTTGATTGTCCTTGTCTTTGCATCTGTCTCCCTCCCAGGTGGAGATGCTAAGTTTGCATAAACAGGTGCAAAAGTTCACCTCTTCTCCCTCGCCTCATCCTCTGCTTTTGAATCCTCCCCCCTTTTCAGACTGAATCCTCTACACGTCCTCTTCTCTCTGTCTCCTCAGTCCTCCTCCCGTCCCCTCTCTCATCTCTAGTTGGCACGCACGATAGTTCACTTGTCCTCCTTCTTTTTCTGTTTGATTCTCCTTTGATTTCCCTCCATCTCTTCTCTCTCGCTCTCTCTCCCAGGGGATGAAGCAAAAAAGGTTTGGTCAGGTGCAGAAGTTTACCTGTCCTCCCTCTTCCCCAGTGGGCACCACCGTTAGCAGGAGGCACAAATGTTAACTTCTTTTTCCTCCTTTCTCTTGATCTTTCTACCTCTTTTATTTACACCCCACAATGCCCACTATTCATTGTAGAGCTGAAACAATTAGTCGGTCAATTAGTCAATCAATAAAAAACAAATTATCTAATAATTTAAGTTGTTATTTAGCAAAAATGCCCCAAATTCTCTGGCTCTAGCTTTCCACTGTAAACAAAACAAGCAACTTAAATATGTAACTTTGGGCTTTGGAGGATTGTGAGTATTTGTTTTTTAGACTTGACAATTAATTGGGAAAATAATCACCAGATTAATTGATAATGAAACTAATTAACTGCAGCCCTAATTCATTGTGGATGCTGTGTTCTAAGAGGGGCCCCTTTTAATTCCACAAAACACAGTAATTCAAGACAGATCAGAAAGATGTGTGCAAGGTGAGCTCAGTAGACATATTAGTGTCGCATTCTGATGGTATAAGGTATAATTTTGCTGCACCAGTCCTCTCATGCCCCTCTCTCTCTCTCCCTGCTCACTCGGATCTATTTCCCCCCTTTCCTTTCACCTCCTCCTTTGTGTCTTTTCACTGTCTCTCTCTTTCTATATCACCTCTTTTCTTGTTCATCCAAAGTGCAGCCTGACCTTTCTCAGTGTTACTCCCCAAGGAGTGAGTGAGTGAAATCTGTGTGTGTATGTATGCCTGTTTGTATACATTGTGTGCATGTGTTTGCACATGACATTTCTTTATGATGGAGGTGAATGAAAACTATAATGTCTTTCCAAAGGTGTGTTTGTGGAGCCAGTGGCTTTATCAGGAATATTAAAGTGATTACAGAAAAACACAATTCCTGAATAATTTGTCCAGGTATCTCTTGTACCCACATAGGCAAAAAATAAGGTTTGGATACACTGCAAAAATTTGAAAGAGACTAGAGTACTGTTTATACTGTTTACTGGTTTATAATGTTTGACGGGATTCATCATTCCTACCAGGAATGTGCCCTTGCATGTATCTGACTGGTCACTGCAGCCCCATGTTGGGTGACATTGCGTTGCGGCAAAAGTTGATCCAGGTTCGGGTGTATTGCCAGATTGGTCTCATTCAAGTGAATGAAGGGGCTGTGTTTTTTTGTGTAAAAAGAAAACTACCTGTGTTTTTGCTCTTCTTTCAGTGTAAAACTCATGGATATCCTGTATTTGTTCTCCACATGAGTCCACAGGTAACAGGCTGTATTTGCTAATTTACATGTTATTGGGTTGGCATTCACACATTTACTATTACCCATGTTTTTTGGAGTTTTGTTTTCATGGATCCCAGGAAGACCACCTGACTGCTGCTGCATCAGCTAATGGGTATCCTTTCAGTAAATGGTGAAGTACGTAAAACTAACACAAAGTTTACTCCCACACACAATTAAATATCATTTTATAAAAAGAGCATTTATTTCAAAGTTTTTTTTCGCTTCGGAGATTGAAGCACATAGTAAAGCAACATTACAATGTTCAGAAAATATAAGTGTGATGCTGTAACATTTTTTTAATCTTATCTTCTTAACATGTTTTTTGTTGTAATACTGGAATATTCTGCATGTATACTAAAATAAGAACTTTTAAAATTGTACAAATCGGTACCATAAAACTTGACAGAATAAAAACGAGGCGTTCTCTCACTGCAACAAACACAGATTGCTAGTTTTCCTCTTGAACAGGGAGAAAGAACGAAGAAACGCCAAATAATGGAGAGAGAAAAAAAGAAACAAAAACAAAAGAAATTAGAGAGGTTGTGTTCTCACAGGCATAAACCAAAACTGATATTTAACTTTTGGCAGTATATTTCTTACAGCTGTCCAAAAATGAAAAGCGAATAGCATGTAGTCTCTCCATGTTTAGACAACCATAAGAATATCAAATCTGAGCTGCAAAGAGTTAAACATGAATTTGTCCCTGTGTTGCTGCAGCCAAAGAAAGAACAATTATTGTCATAATAATGATAATAATAATAATAATAATAATAAAAAACAACAATTATAATCATAATAATATAATAACATTAAAAAAGAGATTGAACAAGAATCTACACACTTAAAAAGGATATTCTGGTTTCTGCCTCTCCGTATATGTGGCTCAGAAAACACACCTTGTGTTATTTTTCCAATGTGCACATTTTATGTTTAAATAGCAATACATGTTGATACAACAGATGTTGCTGCCAACATAGCTTGTGTTAGGAAAAAAACACAATGCACATTGTCACGGTCCACATTTACTGCGCTGGCAGAAACTGCACATCCCTTTTTAAGAGTGCACGAGGCGCAAGTTGGATCCTCAAAGTGATATATCACATTTCTGCACATTGCTCTGTACATACCTAACATGGAGAATAGTTTGCTTTCTGAATATACTTTTCAAGTTACAAAAAGAAACAAAAGGAGAAAACAAGAGAATGCACTGCGTTGCAAGAGTGTCCATTAAGTTTAAGGCGATTTTTAGAGCTCACAGGTTTTTACTCATTGTGATTGATCATCATTGGTGGACTTGGTATGGGAAGTGATCATTCATTGGTGGACTCGGTATGGGAAGTGATTGCTGATGGGAGGAATGGGGACACAGGGGCGTGGAGAAGGGCAGCTCTTCTTTTCACGTCTTCTCTGCAGTGATGAATGAAAACAAAGAATCCACAGTTTTTAAATTGAATCCATTTTGAGACCGTCTCTTTTTGGGAGTAAAAAAAAACAACAGGTATTTGTGTAGCATTTTCACAGATACTCAGTCCTTGTGTGTTCATTTGTTTGTGTGTAGCTACTGAAGCTAGCCGTCTCTTATCGTTACTTGTTGTGTTTACCCCTGGAGTTGTTGTTTATTTATTATAAGGCCACCATACTGTGAAGATGCCGTGAGCGTCTTCAGAGTATCAACAACCCAGAGTCTGTCACGCTCTCTAAACCACAGTACCTGCTGAATTCTGCGCACACAACAACAAATTGGAAAAAGCGTTTAGTTTCAACAGTTTGACCCTACTGACATATCTTCATTACCTTTTATTTCTCTTTCATAACATCAGGCAGTTGCGGGATCCCATACTAACCTTTTCTTTTAATTTGCTTGTATCTCTCTCTTCCTCTCTTTCTGTGTGTCCTTTACATACATCACAAAGAGAGCAACCAAGGGAAATAAAGCCCACTCAGGAACCTGTTAAGGGAATAAAATCTCTCTTTCAGGAACCATTGGGGAAGTACGTGAATCCAGTCCACAAAAGTATTTAGAACCTCTAATAAACTTAACAGTTAGCTATAAGCAAGTCTTTTTGATCATACAGCAACATTTTTTCCCCCAACAATTTACTTTCAAACCGACAAACTGGTGACATAACAAGTCTCCCAGCCCTACAATGCTCAAGTCTGTAGAAAGCGAAAGGGATAGAGACATAGGAGGGAAAGGAGAGATTTGGGAAAAGCTGGGAGCCGTTCGAGTCCAAGCGTTCATTTTGTGTCCATTAACAAATCATCTTGGAGGACCAGGGAGGCGCCATGAGGGGGAGAGCTGTTAACGTCCATTGACAAATTGGCATGAACTGATCAGGTGGTAGTTGGTAGCAATTAGGTATTGGGGAGTGTTAACCCTCAGTTAACAAATCCTCATGGAATCAATAAATCAGAAGTCGGGGGCGTCCACTCAGTAAGACCACTGTTAAGAGTCTTCACCATCATCCCCATCATTAATGGAGCAGTCTTTGGTCCCGTACAAATCTGCCAGCTTCTTAAACCTCGGCCCCCAACTCTGCAGATAGTCATAATCCAAGTCAGACTCTGTTGTGACAGACTCGAGGGAACTCAATGACCCAGCCAATGATCCTCTGCCTTCGTATCCGTAGATCTGAATGGAGTCGTATGGAGGTGCAGTCGGGTCGCTGTCAGCCTCTGCAATTCGAGTCTTAATGAAGTCATCGACATCGACGCTGTTGGCTGCGGTATGGCCAGCTCCGGGCCGGATGGGATATTGAAGCTCTGGTTTGATGTCTTTTCTTGGCAGGAAACCGTTGGCACCATCCGGGTTCTGAACAATTAGAAAGAGAGCACCTTGCTTTAAAATCTAACAGTCAGATGAGGCTGCATCATGCTCAAATATTGTCAAAAACATAGCTGAATATGAACAGAATTTAAATGGTTTTAGATTTTTTGTTTGATTGTGTATATGTATTTTACAGTAAGCAGAAACCGACACATGAAAATGGCATTTGTCCTGACTGTAGTGAAGTTACCACCCATTTCCTTCTCATCCTCATATCTCTTCATCTTTACCTTAATTTACTGTACCCATTGTCTCCTTCAGAAACAGAAATAGCAGGATGTTTATCGCCACCCTCTTCATACCTGCAGTGTAGCAATGTCGAAAGCCTCCGTGTCCTCCTCACCACCTCCCTCGTCATCATAAGTGATAATATTCTCCCTGATGTCCTCCTCCTCAAACACTATCAATGGCTCCTTCTTCTGACGCCTCAGTGCAACAAACAGCACCACTATTGCTGCCAAAGAGAAATACACAAACACACAATTCAAAATGTATTCTGCATTTAGTGATTACATAACGATCCACACAAACTCTGTGAAAAAGGAGAAAGGCAAGCATTAGATAATTAGTATGCACTGTGGGAGATACCGTAATTAGACCTTGGACAGTTTAATTAATATCATTATTGTGTTGTGCTATACACACATGCCATTTAATTGCAGGTGGTTATCAACATGTCAGGCTTCTTAAAGGTTCTCAGTTGTGTAGTATATGGGTAAAATGCAGAATCAACTCCAACTGTGAGGATACAATGTGCAAGTACATTACAGTTATATATATATTACAGTATATATACATATTTTAAAAAAGGAAGACAGATAACAGCTTAAATGTGGGTTACCCAGTGAACTGAGGAAGAAAACTAAGGCTGGAGACACAATTGAAGACATTTACTGTTTTTGAAAGCACAGTGTATACATTTCCACAAAACAAAAACCCTCAGAAAAACAATGTGCCCACACTAAATGATTATGCAAGATGCTGTAGCTGCTGATACACAAGTGACTCCAGGACCTCTAATCTTAACAGGAGCTCAAACGATGCAGTGCAGCTCCAATGGAGACATTAACAGAGGTGGATAGCCTGACTCGGTTCCTCACGTCCGGCTGTAGTGATTATGATGGGAGCAAAGGCGGACGTCAGGTGGGGTAGTATAAAGAGCGACAAAATCTGCGTAGGGAGGAGGTCAGGCTGGATGGATGGATGGATCAAACACAGGAGACTACTGTTTGTGTCCTGTGTGACACCAAAAGTCAATGAAAGACTTATTTTATCTTACGTACGTAACTTAGTAAGTTAAGTTACATTAGTAAGTCGCGTGACATAACTTAACTTGTGTAACTAACCCAAACCATGATCACCTAAACATAACCAAGTAGTTTTGGTGCCTAAACCTAACCAAACTGCGACCGTTTCACAACGTTTACCACATATTTATTATTGTTACCATGACGACAAAGGTCTGTTACGCCTATATATGCTGTTTTGGGAGTCATTGGCAAACGACCTATTCTGTCGTTTATGTTGGAGGACTTGTTGCACTGCTAGATAATCTTGATCAGGCAACTGAAATTTCACGTCCCAACAAGGACATCGTATGTAAATCAGTAATCCTTTATGGTGTTCCCCAAACCGAACAAATCAAAACAAGCAACATTTTAGCTCCTTACCCAGCAGAATGACAATACAGGCCAGTATAGCTATCAATGCCCCGGTACTGAGACCGGCAGGTAGGACGTAGGGCTCCACATTACAGGAGAGGATGGTGTCTCTGTTGTCACAGGAGCAGACTCTGATGGTCAGGGTGTTGGTACTGCTCATAGCGGGCAACCCGTTGTCGTTTATTTCGATGGGAAGGTAGTAAACATCCTGGGTCAGACGGCTGAATCCCTTACGGAGCACGTAGATACTGGCTGTGCTGTCTGCGGAGAGAGAGTGATAGAGATTTGTTGGTAAGTGGACAGAAAGATGAGTGGATAAAATACCAAAGAACAGGAGAGTATAAAAGACATACAGGTACATACTGGTGGGTTTTCCAATACCAAACTCTGTGTTTAGACTTTTATCATAGCTTGGACTTAATTGTACAGACATACATGTGCAAAACCACACTTAATGCACTTTTTCCTAGTTCGCACATATTTTCCTTTATCATTGTCAACAAACATACAATGTCATCCACCCACACAGAGTACACACACAAGAGCCAGCGAGGTGTGACTTTGGTGATATTAAATTCCTGTTAAATAGTGGGTCCAAGCTAGCTCTGCCTATGCTTCTGTCTGCCTCTCTCTTCCAAACTCCCTATCCAAACAATCAAATTGTATTGCCGACAAAGGAAGGGATGAGTAGCTTCGGAGGCATCAGAAACTTCATCACCATGCAAACAGTCTTTAACATTTATATTAAGAATACATTACAGGGTAATATAAGTGAAACACATAAAAGCTACTGTACTGCACTGAACATGGTATGTGGAGCAATGTAAGGAAAATAGTTCAAAATTGTTGGATGAACTAAATGTACACAGATTTACTGTTGGACTAACTCGTAGCAATAGCAATATAGCAAACACACACATACTGGTATTACTATACTTGTGAGGGCCCCCACTGGCTGCATTTATTTCTTAACCTTTAGCTCCAAAGTTAACCTTAACTAAGCTTCAGTGTTCAGCTTCATAAATTTCAGCTGATTCAGCAGCAACAGCATCTACTCTATGTTTTTTACTTTTTCCTATTGCTTTTTAAAAATATTTCTTACCTGTCTTTTTCTCTTCTACCCTTGGCCTCACTCCCTGTAAGGTCTACACCCCAAAACAGAGTGAAGGTAGCCCTCTCTGTTGCTGATGTCACTGTCATCTGTTGCTATCAACCTCCTGCCAACACCGGTACTCCCTGACAGCTGTGTGTATGTGTTTGTATGTGTGTGGATCTGAGACATCTGAGAATATCAGGACAGATGGAATGAGTGACTCCCCTATCTATCTATCTATCTATCTATCTATCTATCTATCTATCTATCTATCTATCTATCTATCTATCTATCTATCTATCTATCTATCTATATATGTTGATACACAGGGAGGTACCGCTGGTCCTGTGTATTAAAGATACACTCCCTGATTTTGGTATAGTGTCCAAACGGTCCCCCAAATCCCATACTTCCTTCCCTGCTGATTGTATGAAACTCAACACAATTCACACATCCCCTTCTTCTCTATATCTATATTCTTCTTCTTCTCTCTCTTTGTTTTAGTCTCTCCCAGCACTCACAAAACTTAATTCAATCAGTTGGCCCCCTAAGATATATGTACAGACGGACAGAGACCCCACTGCAATTAATACAGCCTGCAGGACATGTGTGCATTTGTGTGTGTGTGAGAGAGAGTGATTCAGAGCACCTGCTGCTTTCTACAAGGTAGTGTAAGCCTCCATCTGGTTATGCTTTGATCTAATCTGAGTGAGGGGGGGGTGGAGAGACCACAGATGAAGAAACAGTAAGATAGAAAGGGTTGGAAACAGAAAGAAGAAAGAAAGAAAAGACACGGGAGGAATAAAGAAAACATATTTTAAAGGTCATCTACCTCTGTTATCTTTGAGGGAGAAGTTGTGGTTGTGGGCGACTTCCGGAGCGAGGCTGAATGTGAAGTGTTGTCTGTGAGCCATCTCATCTTTGTCCACTGCACTCACTGTTTCAATAACCTAAACCACACACACACACACACACACACACACACACATCAGAAAGAAACACATCAATCTAAAATACCTTTTTGTGGGTAAATGCTATGTTTATTTACTATAATCCCCAAAACACATGCAAATACATGCAGTTCTGCACTCAGACATGCATACACACACACGCACGCACACACACACACACACACACACACTCTCACACACAGACAGACGTACCTTCCCTGGTGCCACAGTTTCACACATGAGGACTTCATTGTTGGTAGCAAACTCAGGGGAGTTGTCATTCACATCTTTCACTTTGATGTTAACACGCACTTTGGTGTCTTGGTGGTGGCCTCCTACACACACACACACACACACACACACACACACACATAGTATAGGGCAAAATAATCAGCATTCTGCAGCATACAAAAATTCAAAGCAGTGTCAAAGTCATTAAAGACAGAATGTCATTTGTGCTTGAATGTGTGTATGTGTGTGATTGCTTGTCTGTCTGCATTCTAATCCGTGTTTTGCTTTGGTTGAACACAAAGCTAACCATGAATATTTTCCAGCAAGATTGCCTGTCAATCAGTCAGCCACTCAGCCAGCTATTTGTTATTTTGATTTGCAAAAATTACCGACATGAGTTTGTGAGGCATCAAAATATCCAGTCAGACTGTGTGCCACTCAGTCAGCCTGCTCCCACACATTTTACCAAAACCATTTTGATATGCAAAAGTAGCAAATGTCAACTTATGCCTTCTGGATAAATGAAGAAAAAATGGTGATGCCGACAGAATGATGTCTAAACAGCCAAAATCGACACACACAGCAAACCTGAAGCCCTGATTCATCCAGAATAATAACTAAGATAGACTGAGAGGGAACAGTGTATTTTTCTATCTATCCATTCATCTTTAAAAAAGAAAAAAACAGCCATCCATTTCTGCACTGTACTGCCTTGCATATTTGCAATTCTAGTAAGTATGATTTTTCCACTACCCTGTCATTACTAGGCATTTATTTAGCTTCCCAAGGCCTGTTAGCGGTTAGCGTAGACTGCAATGGTCCTAGCTTTGTGGGCGGCGAGCCCGTTTCCATCTGGCCGTCTGGCGTCTAGCATGCCACAGGGAAACCACGCGGCGCTCTGCTAGTTTGAGCCCCAACCACAGAATACCAGGGTGGGACCTCTGTGGCTCGCTCACTGGATGGTTTTGTGGGGTTGAACCAGGGGAGAGAAAACTCTGGAGGGCCTGTGGGTCAACTGGCATTCCCCTCTTTTCTCCCCTCACTCTCTCTGTATAGTTAGCAGGAGTGTTGGTGGTGGAGATGGATAGATAGTAGATAAAAGTTTTAGTTTACTGTTTTTACTGTAGTTTTTCCACTTCTCTTTCACTGCATCAGGGGTTAGATAGCAGTTTTTGTGTCACTGAGCATCTACACACCAACCATCTCTACTTTACCACATCACTCACTTAGCAATAAACTGTTAAACAGTTGAAATCTGCTAAGTTTTTTAACAGATTTTTTGTCTGTGTCTTTTGTGTATCCAATTAACAAAATTAACAGTCAAAAGAAGTTTAAATCATGGTTGGCACTGATTTGGCCATTCTTACTAGCCAAATCTCAGATAACTTGCACCTCTATCAATAGCCAACCAAACACAGCAGATCCATGTTTGTTTCTATTTCTGACCAAAACGTTACATGAAAAAAACACAATATGCCATGCGGACAAACTGCACTAGCTGGGGTAACAGCTGGATACACTCAACAAAAATAATACCACCAAGCATCTGCATAATGCCAATCGCTACTGGCTGAAGCTGAATATATAATTAGTTTGCCAAGGTTTAGGCAGTTCTTCACTGACACTCACAGCAAAAATGCTAACTTTAGTCCCACCCAGAGGGGTAAAAAATTAAAGGCAGCAGCTAGAATCCACTGAAATGTTGCACATAAGATGTCATGGAGTGTATCCAGCACTACAGAATGACAGGTTGGGCTCTGGATGCCAGCAAATGTACAGCCTGGTAGCTGTCTGGGTTTTTTCCATCTGTTTGTTCATCTTTGACTTTGTCTCTCCATCCTATATCAGTATATCCTGTTTTATCATTTAAGTAGCACAAACCACACAACAGCCAAATACAGGCAGACTGTAGTTCTTTGACTGTTCTCCTGAAATGGCTGAAAATATCAGTAAATTAGCGCCAACAGTCTCAGCCAGTGTCACTTCATATTCAAATGTAATTGGTGTGAGTGTGGAGACAAAACTGTAAACAGCAAAACAGAGTCACCGTCTAAATACTTTTTTAGCTCATATCATGATGGTGATTAGAAGTGTTTGTGTTTGTAGCCTATATTTGAGAGAAAGACCCACATGTCCAAACACATTAGATTCAGTCCCAATTCTCTTCAAATGTTTCTAGATTTGGATGTGTGTATGAGTGTGCATACGTACCTATCTCTGTGGCTGACACAGATATATTATGCCAGGCCTGAGCTTCTCTGTCCAGTGGTCTTGTCGTGGTAATCATGCCGTCTTCTGAGTTTACGATGAAGAACTGCTCTACATCTGTGTACCGAGGGATCATGTACCTATACGGAAAATTAACACACATACATAATAGTGCTATTACACATTAGGATTAAGAGATTAATGTATAGAAATTATACATTAATGTGCATTACAACACATTTATAGCTTTAGATACCCTCACTGAGTGAAAACTAAAGTGATATCCATACAAAAAGGTCAAAGCTCAAGGAGAAGTCTCGCTCTGAAATCTCGTGAGAGGTGAGTTGTTGCAGGAAGACGTTTCTGGTTAAACAAAAAGGATCTTACTCGTAACAAAAACGTCTGTTTCTGTAGGGATCCCTTCCATAATGTTGTCAGACACTTTGAATAACAATCTGAGCCTGTCAGTGGCAAAAACAAGCACTTTTAGTGGACGTACTTTGCAGCCCACAAGAACTACGCTGCAGACATTGTAGCCCGTTTCTCAGCTGCTGGGTGAGGCATTCTACTGGAGCAATTCCGAAACTTTTTGTACCTCAAAATATGTAAAAATAGGGACCATGTTTAAAAATACCGGAATTAGCCTTTCAGTTAGATACTTGTGGAGATAATTTGGCTTCCAAAAGAAACATGACTTTGCCAGCTTGTCAGTAGTTTATCTTACAGCTGTTTGTATAGGTGATCACTGTGTATGGGAAATGGAAACATGTGAGGCATGTATTTATGTCTTACACCTAAAAGTCTAGACTCTAGAGTTAAACTATGTTGAAAGAACCAGTGATTGTGTTTCAGTTGGTTTTTATATAAAATGTGGCTGGCTATGCTTTTGTAATCCTATTTTGCATCCCTGTTCTGTTGAAAACGTCTTTATTTGTAATCTGTGTTTCAGCATAAAAATATGAGTGTAAAGCCAAGCTTCTCCGAGTCATATTGTTTGTTCAGTGTAGCTGAAGGAACACTATTAAAAAGTTGGGTATTTTTTGGCCATGTTCCATGAGAATTTATGCAAGTGTGAAAATTCAAATTGTCCCAGTGCTACAAGCCTGACTTAGTAAATGTGTTTGTTTGTGTGTGTGTGTGTCTCTGTCTGTGTTACCTGACGGGATTGTTGGCAACATCAGTGTCCTTAGCGTGGACTCGTCCCACCAGGGTGCCTTCAGGCGCATTCTCCTCTACCTCAAAAGTGTAACTGGGAGCTACAAACACAGGAGGCTCATCTGCATCCTCCACTGATATCTAAGACACACAAACACGCCGAATTGTTAAAAGGCTCCAGTGATATTAATCTAGTCACACAGACAAACAAATACAAGCTCTGTTTCTCATGCCGTCACTACTCACATACTCTTGCACACAATCAAACTCATGCACTCACACGCACTTCTTCTCAACGTAACATTTAACACACATATCTAAGCGCATACTCGCATTGACACACATTTTTTCATGTTTACCTTTATTGTGGCTTCGTCCTTATAAGGCCCCCAAGCGAGATATTGAGGGTCAACGTGAGGGTTGGATCCCTCCACCTTCAAAGTGTACGATCTTTTAGTCTCAAAGTCCACTGGCTGAAAGAGAGAAAGTGCCGACAGGTCATTTAATCAGATCATCTCAAATCAAACTTCATCTCTGTTTTATCAAATATTAACTATAATCACACATTCAAATGGTTTATTATCTTTTTTGTGGTCTAATGATATCTGAATGCCGAAGAAAATGCACTATATACAGTATATCCACTGCAGTCACTGGCTTTGTGAAATGCAGTGAGTGACCAGTGCTGTATCCCTGTCTTTTGGTAGGGGGAGCTGTTGCTACATGAATGAAAACAGGCATATTATCACTTGTATTGACAGTGGCAGTCCAGCCATTACCACTACTATTACAGACCAACAAAACCAGGAGGAACCCAGATGCTGACTTGTACCTCAAGATAGTTTGTATTGCATGATATTACATGATATTATGGGAGTGTTTTGGGACCACAATGAATCATTTGGTTGTTTCATCATCAGATGAAAACAATACCAGTCTGTTTTTAATGAGCTGGGGTTAGGTTTGGGAGTTTGGGACACCACATGATAAAAACGAGCATAAAGTGTTTTGGGTCACAAGGTGGGAGATGAAATTTAAGTCCCAGGCCACAAGAACTACAGTCTGCTAACAGTTACTCTGGCTTTTTTTCAGTTTTTTTTTTTCTATGTAGTTTTTCATTTATTACACCTTTATAATTGAGATAGGTAAATTAAGACTACATCTTCATTTAAAATCCCTGCCATGAGTTTTCAATATCACAGGCAGGCCAGTTTAAAACCCTGGGATTCAATTCACTCCTATTGAACTGGGCTTCAATTCACTTACTCTATATTGGGAGAAAACCCATCGACTTTTAATGGCCTTGATATTAAATTGACTTGAGTGTGTGCTGTTCAGTGCCCACAAGGAAAACATCACACATTTTCACTCAGTTACGAAGCGATGACCCTCAGCCAAACAGTCTGCTCGGTGGTGAGCGTCTAACGGATCTTCCTCTTTCTCCTAACTTCTGGTCTTATATACAGAGTGTGTACTACTGCAGGGGAAACTTTTAAGTCAACAAATGTGCTGGCAGTTATTGTGTAAAAGCTATAATACTCAAGAGATGCTCTCTGCTGTGATTATGAGGACTTGTACATTGCCAACAGCACTTGGCAGAGACTTGCACTCATCCGCAGCTCTGTCGTAGGCATAATCACAGTGAAAAGCACGCTGTTTTGGGTATCATTGCTGTATTATAAACCCAGATAATCACTTTCCCCCCACCACTATTTTTCCAGTCGGTGTGGGGATGTTGAACGGGCAAAGTCCCAAGAGCAAGCTTGATCTTTTCATCTCCGCGCTTCCATCACTTAATGAAATCCCAGTGGGAGGAGAGAGGGCTCATAAGCATGTGTGAAGTGTTGTAAAAGCAGAGTGAAGCTGTTATAGATTTATGAGTTTGACTCACAAGGTTTAGCAGGGGTTACCACTGATTAGGATGGTCACCGAGATCACCCATCCCAAATATTATGGATGGAAGGAAGCTGCAGATTGACAAGATTCTGCGTCATGAGATTGTCTCATCTTTTTTCTGTATTATTATTATTGATAAAAGCTTCTGAACCTAATCAAGATTATAGCAGATAATATCATACTGTTCCCTTTTGTTGTCAGTGATCAAACATGGTGGCCAGCCTCCATTATCTGCAGGTAACACCTCTGAAAACAGCTTGGAGGAGCTCTTTAATCCAGCATATTCAGAACTGTTTTCATCTGATGCGGCTGCCAAATGACTCAGTGCTGGAGGGACGTTTCCTCTTAATGGATTGTTCCACACTTATTCTGAGTCGGTGGAGGTGTTTTAACATGTTGATGACAGGTACAATGCTGCTAATAGGATAGATGTGACCCAGTTCTATTATTTTTTTCCTCTCTTTTTTTGTCACACTCCCTCTGTCTCTCCCTCCTTTGCCCTCTCTTTCTCGCCATAGACTCACTCTCTTCCTCTTTGTGTAATCAGTGTGAGATAATAATATTCACAATAAT
>LKNJ01001627.1:35288-77788 GCA_002120245.1 Maccullochella peelii
CCCCCCCCCCCCCCCCACACACACACACACACACACACACACTCTCTCTCTCTCTCACACACACACACACACACACACACACACACAGCTCCTTAATATTCTGTGGACTGCTTTCGTCAGGACACAGTTGAAAGAGAATAGCTGATTAAAGCTCATCCCTGTGTGTGTGTGGAAGGAGAGTGAGAGAATAGAGATTAGTGAAGGCTACTCCCGATGCTGATTTGAAAGTGTGTTATTGCGAGTCTGTACGTGTGTTCTTGTGTGTGTGTGAGTGTGCGTGTGCGTGTTTGGCCTTTAATTTTGTGTGGCACTGCCTGGAGGGGGCAAAAGGTGTTGATTTCCCCCGAGAGACATCAAGGCACAGTAATCACACACTCACACTTGCACATACACGTGCATACACACACATCCGTGTCAAGATGCCATAATCAGATTGAGAGGAGCACAAGTGGGTTTGCGTGGTGTCTCTCATTGTCTGCTCTCACACACACTTCAAATCAGCATCAGGCTATTAAGATATTATTCCAAGAGACACTGAGATGCATGAAGAAGGATTGTTGTGTGATAGCTCCTGGCATCAGTCAGTGGCCTCACACACACACACACACACACACACACACACACACACACACACACACACACACACACACGTTCTTTGTCTTCAAATCAGCATCAAACTATGATTCCCCCTGACCTCACACTGTAAAAAAATTCAAGTTAAAAATGTAAGTTACCAGGCTGCCTTTACAGTAAATTGTGAATTAACCAACAAGTCCTCCAACATAAAAGACAAAATAGGTCATTTGCCAGTGATGGTAACGATAATAAACACGTGGTTAACGTTGTGAAACGGTCACAGTTTGGTTAGGTTTAGGGACCAAAACTACTTGGTTAGGTTTAGGAAAAGATCATGGTTTGGGTTAAAATAAGTACGTTAGTAAGTTAAGTTTAGTAAGTTAAGTCACGTGACTTAACTTACTAAACTTAACTTACCTCTCCGGACTTCCGCCGTCGCTCCCATCATAATTACTATGTAATAAGCTGCTGCACAGACGAGCTATGCAGATGTATTTTTGGGGAGGACTGTCTCGAATGAACAGAACTAGAGCTGAAAAGTTGGTTGAGTTAGTTCATTAGTTGTGCTGTGGTGGCACTGACACATTGGCAAGACTTGATTACATGTTTTAAAAAGCTTCTGATTGTGATAATGACAAATTTTAGGTTCAAACAATTTAATTGAATTGATGATACAAAATCAGTTGGTTTCATTAAATTGACTGATATTTTATAGTAACTGTTATCTTACTGTCACTGCTTTCCAGAAAGTGGAGCTGAATGTCTGCGTGTACATGTGGCTTAATTCAACAATGCTGCGTGTGTGTGTGTGTGTGTGTGAGTGTTTTTACATTGAGGTCAAATGTCCTCTCTAGTTTTACTGAGCTGAGCATAAGATGTTTACACACATATTTAATACTTCTCAAGCAAAGTTTTCTGCCTTTGTCTGGGTTACAGCCAAACACACACGCACACACCGTAACAGGGTGCCCCACTTGAGTGTAATCAGTTGCTCTCATTACTTTGATTGGGCTGCCCTGTTTTGCTCATCAGTACATTTAGTTAGTGGCTTCTAAAGATACATTTTAACTGTTCCAATCTGTATTTCAGTTCTTCCTCATATCCGGTCAAATTTACAAAATGTTCTGTGGGTTAACTGCCTCGCTCCAGGGCACACAAATTGTAGTTGTTGACAGAGCATTACTCATGATTATCATTCACTCATTTCCCTGCTCTCAGTCCTGTTGACACGAGTGGGAAGAGAGCCCTAACCCTGGCAGCCTTGATGCCATGCTCCAGCACTGAGCTCCAAAGGGATCGCTCATGCCGACGGTTGTGAGAAAGAGCATGAAACAGACTTGTATCGATTGGTTCAGACAAAGATTTTCCCACAGCATCAGTAAAAACGAGCTGTGGGTTAAGGCTGGCTGCTCTTTTGAGCAACGTCATCGCTGTCTGGACAGGAAATGCAGCTTGCCATGAACGCCATCATACTTCATGCACAGAGTGTAATTACACATTTGAATGCCAAGCCGTTCACCAAATAAGGATACGGTTTGGAAATTTGAAGAGGAAAAAAAAAAAAGTGAGCGCCTTTGTGCGATTCTGTGGGTTGAATGTCTGACAAAGCTGAAATTGTTTTACAAAATGTCTTCTTTTAATTTCTGGGATAACTATCCAAAAGAGAAGAGAAAAAAGAGCCTTTTAGGAGATGGTTTTGGTGTGCGTTTCATTCTCATTTTCCCCCCACACATTGATAGCTCGACTATAAAGGCTATTATTTCTTAACTGAGCGACTCAGAGGTCGGACGCCCGGCAGGGAAAAGCAGGCTACCACAGCTCATTGGGAGATTCAGCTCATAATCCTGACCTGCAGTTACACATACAGTACAACAATATGTGTGTGTGTGTGTGTGTGTGTGTGTGTGTGTGTGTGCGTGCATTAGAGAGGCAGAGAAAGAGGCAGAGAGACGAGAAAGAGTGAGAGAAAGTAATTGTGTGTGCTGAGCTGGATCACTGAAAGTAATAGTGTGTGTGTGTGCGTGTGTCTGTGTACATGTGTGGGTTACAGTCACAGTGCAGAAGATGAGCTCTCTGGCCTAGGGAAGCATGAAAGTTAATGCACTCACACACACACACACACACACACACACACACACACACACACACACACACACATGCACAGGACACAGCTTGAAACAGGGCGCAGCTGATCTGGCTTGCAAATCACCCATGAGGTTATTAGGGCACTTCCTGTCCCAGAGGGATTCTGGGAGATTTACTGGAGGCTGGAGTATTTGTTATTCTGTTCCAGCAATGTCTGAGTTCTGCATACGCAAACACACATATACACACACACACACACACACACACACACACACAGTCACCATAAATGGAAACATGTCATCAGCAGAGAAGACGGTGAAACCACTACATAGCACACAGAAGAAAAAAAACACATCAGAGTAGCTGACACACAGTCACATGAAAACTATGCCAAACATCAGTAAATAACAGTGGCTGCAAAGTTTACTGTAATAAACTTTTTGCAGCATGTTTTGTGTGTGTTAATGCGTGTGTACCTGTCTCCTCTGGCGAGTTGCTCTCTTGGGACAGCGTGGTCCAACTCAACTCCTCGTCACTGGGGTTCAGATTCTGGATGCGGTTCAAAGCACAGTCTGTTTTTGGGCCAGTCCTTCTGTCCTTCTTCGTCTCTGGAGAGGAGGAGGAAGAGGAGGAGCAGGAGGCCACGGAGAGCAGCGGCGTGTCCTCTGGGCTGGGTTGCCTGGGTGGGGAGGGAGGAGGAGGGACCGGAGAGTCCTTGCCTGATTTGAGGAACTTGAGGTTGGGATGGAGGTCAGAAATGAGCTCCAGGCCTGAAGAAACTTTGTGGTTCTTCACGGGAGGCTCACTTTTTATCACCAGTAAAGGCTTCTTCTCCTCGTTATCCTGCTCCTCCACTGCCACCTCATCTCCATCTTCCTCAGTCTTCATCTTTGACATAATTTCCTTCTCAGACAGAATGCTGATGTCATCGCTCTCCTCTGCCTCAATGTTCAAGTCAAAGCTCAAATCAGTTGTGTTGCCGTTCAGTTTGAGCTCCACACTCGTGTTAATGTTACAGTCTATGTCTGATTCAGGTTTCTGCTCGGGTTCTGCATCGGTGTTAGTGTCTGGGTGCAGTTCAACATCTAGCTTAATTACATCATCCTCTCGGTCATTATTGGTGAGAGTGTGACTGTCATGCTCCTCAGATGTGTTGACATTGAGGTCATCTGCTGTAGTTTCTGGATTACACTCCATATCCGCCGGGTCAGAGCCTGTGGTGTTCTTGTTGTGATCCTGACCGGCTTTACGGAGCTGGTTGACCCCGTTCTTGGCTAGTTTGGGATTGTTGGGGGTTGAAGATTGTGATGGGGATGATGATGGTGACGATGAAGGTGGCACTGCCTCTCCTAGGCCCATGGCAGCCTGGATACTGGTAAGTGCATACTTTTTGCGGCACTTGGGAGGCGTGGCGGAGCCCTGTTTGATGACATCACTGCTGAGCAGCTGGTTGTGTGAGGAGCGAAGGCTGAGTGAGGTGGGAGGCGTGGCAGCGGGGCTATTATGATTGGTCACATCTACTGACATCATCGTGGCACAAGACAGTTCACCTGGAAGAGGAAGAGAAAGGGCACAAGAGGTGAATACATTTAAATCCACACAATAGACTGTAGGAATTAGCTTTGAGAAAGGGGGCTTGCTTACTACTGCTATTTGCTATTCTTACATTGTAATACAAAAGACAGTTGCTGTGTCGTGAAACTTAAATTACAGAACAGATGTGCAAGTTTACAATTATTAAAGGTGGAAAAAGCCTAAGGAGAGAAATATGTCCAGGCATGCAAAAAATATACCATGACTATTAATATTAATATAACTTAATTGGAAAAAATGCTACTATTGTAGATAAACAATGATGCATCCTGGGGCTGTATTTCTTTTGGTTTGGTTTGCACTATGAGAGAAATGTAATTAACCATACCAGAGCTTTAATCAGACAGGGGTCAACTCAAGTCTACTGAATGCATTAAAATATCCTGAAGGGTCTGGTGATATTCTATGGTTTTGTTATTGTCAACAAATCCCATGAAAAGACCAAAACCAACAATAAATTGATCCGACTAACAAGTATTGCCTGTCAAAGCATAATACATTATATGGTATTGTTTTCCTCTGTGCCACAGAGTGCCACTGTTGCTGAAAAAATTATGAAAACACATAATTGAGACACGTTGTAAGATGTAATTTATTTTGAGTAGATATCTTGTAAATACTTGCTAGCGCACCAAATCCGCAGCTGAAAATAGTACCGAACAAATACACTATTTACTCCTGTTTGAGTGATTGCTAAAATCTTAGGAAAAGTTTTAGGAAAACAACAGACAGGGTTGGGAAACTAGAATGTACTGAGAGAAGGACTAATGTGGGATTGGTTTTGGCTTTTTCTTGCTTTTTTTTGTTAATGATAACAAAAATGTAGAACTTTTCAGGCTTATTTTTTACATTCTTGAGAGATAGTACTGTGGATTGCAGACTTTAAAAACTACTAGCTACTGCAGAGCAGGGATGGGGCAGCACTCCAAAAAAGTAAAAGAATGATCAGAAGAAGAATGCAAAGAATCCTGAGTACTTCTTGGGTTGCCCTCGGAGACCACATTCATCCATGAGGAACCTAACTACAGTTGGTTTCTATGGAGATATCATATACAGAGAGAGAAATAATCAAACCACTGTTTGTTTGGTGAAGAACTGTTAAAAAAAATGGAATAAAATTGACTGATCAGCACACGTGTAACAACTGATATTTGCAGATGTGTTTTTCACATTATTCTGAGAGCCTAACATACATGAAGGCCATCGAGCTTGCAGCAGTTGTGGCGTGTGTTGTGCTTCTATGAAAAAATAAGGAGAAGAGGTTAAATTCAGCCGTGGATTGAGAAAGGAGTTCTAGTCAGTGGACAGTATCTACTGCGCCATTTTAGTTCTTAATCTACCAAGCTAACTGTAGTACTTTGTGTGAGCTGTTGCTTTCCTCACTGTGAGAAGATTTTGTCACCTTCAATAAATAAGGCAGCAATAACGTTGCTATGTTATTACCCTAGGTCTATATTTTTGGAATGCATTTTCTATCAAGTTAATCAATCTGTCGCATCATTTCATAATTAAACTGAGCACATACAGTATACGGGTAAGCTATTGTTGATCACTGGCAATGCAAAACTACTAGCTACTGCAGAGCAGGGATGGGGCAGCGCGCAGCATGAAGAGGGGTGAGTATGGAGGTTTTCATTCCAACTGAACACAAACACAGCATGTGTGAAAGCGTGTGTGCAAGCATGTGTGTGTGTGTGTTGTACCTGACAGGAAGTCAGTCATAGACTGGCGCTGGTCACGGTTCAAGGTTCAGAAGACTCAGCTGCAGATCTGAACACCGCCGAGGGAAAAAAGTAAAGGAATGATCAGAAGAAGAATGCAAAGAATCCTGAATACTTCTTGGGTTGCCCTCGGAGACCACATTCATCCACGAGGAACCTAACTACAGCTGGTTTCTATGGCAGTGAAGGGACTCCAAACACCATAGAAATCAGAATCATAGAAGAGTCACTGTGAATCATATACAGAGACAGAAATAATCAAACTCCTGTTTGTTTGGTGAAGTTGTGTTATGCACATCGACTGTACCTCATGATAAACCACTGAATGTACAGAGGATAGTGTTTTCCCTGACAATCAAAATCTAAGGTGGAGTATTTTTTGAATGCCTAAAAGACCACGTTAAAAAACAAAACAAAAAACACAGGGCATCACAGCACCAAAGTGCTGCTTGGGTAACAGACAAAAGCTATTCTTGTGCTGTTAATGCAAACCCAACACTGCCTTTACAGGGTCTTCCCTGTTTAATAATGAAGCTAAGGTGGTACATAACAGTTGGAGGGACCTACCTGGATATAATATTATGCGTTTAACTAAGCAGTTCATCCTAACAACAATAAGGCTCCAATTTGGCTTAAATGGCCCCCCCTTAGATTTAGTTATGCAGGGAAAACCTCTAGTTGCTTCAAAGTAAAAGAGAATTTATTATGGCTTTTAATGTGAAGCATTTACAGAAAGTGTTATTAAGTTGTATGCACTGGTGTTAGCTTAGTGTATCCTAGCATCCTAGCAAAGCTGTTTGTTTTTAGCCAAAGTAAAAAGATACTCCAAAAGTACTGTACTGTTACCATAGTTGAATAACATCCCATATTTATGGACAACACCAATGGCAATGCTTGTAAATAATGAAAGCAGAACCAGGCCTATATTCCCAGTTATGACAGGAAGAACAACAATTTCTAAAAGCTTGGAGGGTTTACAAGAGTCTATTTTTATGTTAAAAACATACCGACTTGAAAAAGGACCTTTTACAGTTGCTACTTACCAGAGAACTAAGGATTGTGGGAAATTCCAGGATGGAGCGCGTCCATACTGGTAGCCAGTGGTTCTCTCTTCATCCAATCACGAGGGCCTCACTGAAGCAGCAGCGTCCTGAGGGAGAGACAAACATAAAACAGGATTAATGAGGAAGAGAAAGAGGGTGGGGTGAACAGAGAGAGACAGAGGACTGCAGGACACCAGAGGGACAAATAATAGACACATCTATTATTCACAACCTCGATCAAACATTAATACACAAAGTGTGTGTGTGTGTGTGTGTGTGTGTGTGTGTGTGTGTGTGTGTGTGTGAACATAAGGCTCATTTTGTATAGAGCTCGTATTTCTTTCTTTGGTGCAGTCTTGCCAACCCTTCGCTGACTGGAACCATCATAAACTTAATGCCACAGGAGACTTGTAAACTCCCCTTACACTGCTTTCCAACAACCAACACACACACACACACATATTACTGCATAATGCAGTCAAGACTTGTGGACAGTTCTCACCAACACACAACCTCTATGAGCAGTGGAGAGAAAGATAATAAGCATAGTTAGAAAGGACCATAACGTTCCACTTATCTCTGGCTGAGGGGCTGGAAAAACACCTGGAATTATTTAGGGGAATAAAATTCTAACAAATGACAGAAATGTTATTTCCTCGCATGGATCTTTTTGCTCAGCTAACAGCTGACACTGACCATTGCAAAGAGATCATTCCAAATGATTGGTAATTAATCAATTTAAAGATTGAATCAATTACAGTATTAGTATAATTCCTTACAATCACGCAATCCCCTGCACCAAGCATCAGCTGCAGGGGTAAAGGCAAAAGTGTGCTGATGGTTGCAATGGCAGCCAGTATTATTGGCCCTGGCACTGAAACTGGCTGATCAGTATGTTGTTAATGCAGCCATTTGGAGGTTTTGGTGTTTTTTAAGGTTCTACTTACCCAACACTAATTCCTCTCATTTGTCTGCATAATGACTGAATTCACTGCAGATTTTGCAGAAGAATTCAGGACTAAACCACTACCACTTTTGCCAGCAAGGGCTCCTCTTGCCTCCTTATCTCCTCTCGTCTTCTACCTCTGCTGTTCCTTTAATGGCCCTATCTTAAGCCTTGGACATATTTCATAATTCTTTCAGTCTAAAATGTCAATGAAGAAGAGAGTGATCAGCACACATGTGACAACTGATATTTGCAGACGTGTTTTCCACATTATTCTGAGAGCCTAATATACATGAAGGCCATAGAGCTTGCAGCAGTTGTGGCATGTGTTGGGCTTCTATGAAGAAGGAGAGGTTAAATTCAGCCGCGGATTGAGAAAGGAGTTCTAGTCAGTGGACAGTATCTACTGCGCCATTTTAGTTCTTAATCTACCAAGCTAACTGTAGTACTTTGTGTGAGCTGTTGCTTTCCTGACTATCAGAAGGAGAGCTTGTGATTTTGTCACCTTCAATAAATAAGGCAGCAATAACGTTGCTATGTTATTAGCCTAGCTCTATATTTTTGGCATTTTACATGCTCGATCACAAAGTGGAATGCAATCTGTCGCATCATTTCATAACTAAACTGAGCACATACAGTAAGCTATTGTTCACTGGCAGTGCAACATGCAAACTGTTTTTCTTCCCAACTTGCAAAAATGTACACTTAAGATACAATAAATAACAATTAATCTCCAGGCTTACATAACGTTTATATTTTTACAGGTTTATGTAACTGCTCGAAGTTATGTGCATAAAACAGCGCATACTCACTTGACTGATGCTGGTAAATCTATACAATACAGTGTACATGAAGAACAGTTGATCTGCCACATGCACCAGTCTTACTGTTACTCTTATACTGAGCCAATACTGTTTACTGACATAACAGACAAACAGCATCTGGATTGTCTGGCAACACTAGGTGTTATACTGACTGTAGTAAAAAGGTAAACCATCTGAAGAGCAGCTATATAATTTTAACCTCAAACCAGCTGTTTAGACTGTAATGTCTTTTCTCTGATGGTTTAAGCAGTGGCTACAAGAGAGATATCATGTCAGAAGTTACAAGTTTGAGCATTTAAAAGAGTTTAAAAAAAACTGTGGTAGCTTTCAGGCTTCAGGAATCGCTGATGTTGTGAAAAGGCATAGATTGTATTTGTATTTGTATGAACTACACTAAAAATGTATGAATCATTTCCCATGAAATGTTGCTGCTGTGCTGACCTGGCATTACAGGTTGGATATGGTATCTGTGACAGGTCTACCCTGCAACTGTCTTTAACCTATCCAACATTAGGGCAATTTGTCCTTACTGTTACTTACTTACTGCCGTCATCCAAAAAAAGTTTGGGAACCACCAAAAGGGGTATATTTCCTATCTTATTAATCTAATGTGATTATAACACCCTTAAAAGAGTACTCCACTGATTTAGCATTATTGTAACATTGTCAGAGTCACAATCAAGAAGAAGCAGAACCAGAGATATCATCTTTTATATTCTAAGCATTCTTCTTCCTTGTCAAAACCTGGCACCTACATTACCCACAATGCAACTAGACGGCTGACAGATCGGTAAGGGATTTGTGTGTGTTATGCTAGTAGCAGCTAATGTAGCCTCGAGCTGCTAGCCTCAAGCAGAGATTTGGAGCGAGTCACAGAGGTATTTTAACCGCACTTCTTTCTAACTTCTCGCATCCAGATTTTTTTCATTTTCAAACTTGCAGTCTTCAGACCCAACTGACGCTGACTTGAGACAATACATCAGACTTCGCTCAGCTCCCTCTGGAGCCACAAAATGCTACATACAACTTTTTCTAACATATGCAATAGTACTCCCCAAGACCTGTAAACACACTTTGATGTGTAAAAGCAGTGGAGTTACCACTTTAACGTCATAGTGCAAGCCCAAGCTGGAGTTGAGCCAAAACAACAATAATGTGTCACTGTCCAAACACTAACTACAGAGCGCACTGAAGTTGCCATATCATTTATTTTGCCTACAGACAGATGTAAAATGCTAATGTAAAGTTTTGGCACTTGGGTGGAGCTATAGTTCAGTAGCAAGTATGCACTGAAACTGTAACTTTCAATCCCAACTACATCTGGATATGGCTTCAAATTGGATGTGATGACAGTGATCGTAGTGCCTGTTTTGGGCCTCGGCAGCCATGAAGGGCTCCCTGCAGTTCCTCTGCTGCGGACGAGGGGGTCTGCGCATATTTACAGGGCCCCTCTGTGGTCAGGGCAGCACTGGCACTGACAACACACAGCTACAAACACTCATTCACAAACACACACATGAACAGTAAATATGAGGGTGAAACTTCCACATGGACTCTTTTGTAAACAGCTAAATGCACAGGCAAAAACTGAGACACAGACAGACAGGCAGACCCACTATGTTAAAGACACACACTTGGAGCAACACACACACAGACACAAAGTAATAAGATCTAGGATGTATCACAGCATGACAGTGACCTTTGACTTCTGACCCACTGGCCAACCCACAGAGTGTGTGCTGTTGTATGTGTGTGTGTGTGTGTGTGTGTTGGTAGTGAGTGTGCAAGTGTCATGGCTATGTTGGGGGGGTCTGGCTCCAGCAAGAATGAAGGGAGCAGCTGCAAACGCTCTACCTCTCTACTCAGACTGCTTTTAAATTCATATGCCAAGTGGATGCCTGCCAACAGTTTGATAGGCCTCTCATCCCTCCTTCCTGCCCTTCCTTCTCAAGGTTTCTCGCCATTCCAGTTCCTCTGCTAATCACACTTGACTTTTACCTTTCCTTTATCCCATTTTAATGCGAATTTCCTCTCGTCTTCTAGCCTCCACTACATTCATCTTCTACCTCTCACCCCCCACATCCCCCTCTCCCTCTTTCCTTTGTCTAGAAGAGAACTGTTGTCTTTTCTCATTAAAAGTGAAGAAGGTCTGTAAACTCTCATAAAACCACCCGTTTCTCTCTACAACGCTGATTTACAGCCACTCTGCGCCGCGCGCTCTCCCACCCCCCCACCCCACCCACTTGTGAGAAAGCACATCTGTTAGCAAAAAAGACTGACCAGAAAGAAAAACAGTTAGAGGCCAGGCTATCAAAAACAAAATGGATGGATTCATGTCAAGGGAAGGCATGCAGAATAGAAAACGTAACTGGGTGTTTTTCTAACTTTTGGACTAGGACATGAACATGTAAACCAGCTGTACAATAGCAGGCAATCTTCCCAGATCTTTCTTGGCTTTATTTTCATTGGCTGCAGAGTAGGCGGCATCCTCATTTAGCTGCAAACTACTACTACAAGCTGGGAAATTAGCAACACTGCTAACCAAAGACATATATTACCATAGCAGGAAAGCTCTTCACATTCCAACCACTATGTCAAACTTAATCTTTTCTTCAATAGAGCCTACTATATAATCTAGGCTAGTGCACTTTTGAGAGACTAAACCTTTTTTTTAAATTCTTCTAAAAACAGTGCATATTTGGCTGAACTACACGCGCTGCCTGTATTAATCACAACTGAATTTTAAGCCCTTTTGAATATGTATATAAATCTCTAAATGGCTTAGGACCTGCCTGCATTGCAGACTCCCTGTTGTTTTATGTGCCTGTTTGTTCACTCAGATCCCTGACTGCAGGTTTGTTCTCCAAACTGTGAAATAAAGTTCTAAAAAGATATTACAAAGCACATCTCAGCGATCATTTGAACTTTTAAAAAACATGTCTATTTTTAGCTTTCAGTTAGTCAATTTATCACTGTCAACTACTGATGTTTTTTTTGATGATTTTTTTGCTCAACCATTTTCTTATTTCTGTGTCTCTTTTCTGCTTTTTGTTATTCCCTTTGAGCTACATTCATTCAGAGGTTCTTATATAGGGTATGTTTATCAAGGATATTCTTGGTAATCCAATATGAAGAGTGAGCCATAGCTAAATATTTTGCAGCTACTTGTAAATTCATTATGAATAAAAGTGGCTATAGTCAGTGGAATAACACAAAGACAAACATCAATCAGCCCTCCACAAAGCTAACAGACGGGTGGTGACTGGTCCAGGGGGGGGGCTGTGTGTCCACTATAACAAGGAAGAAGCAGGGAAGTAAACAATGGCCATCAACAGAATCTAGTCCCAGAATAACAGCGGAAGGGTAGAAAAGCAAGGAGGCCCTGTGTGTGTGTGTGTGTGTGTGTGTGTGTGTGTGTGTGTGTGTGTGTGTGCACCCTTGTATTCTCAATAACGGGAAATAACAGAGACAAAGTAACACTTTGACTGAGACTGCAGCCCAAACAAACAATCTTGTGTACATACAAACATCCTCACACACAAGCGCACGCACACATGCACACACTCAGGCATTGCCCGCAGAGAGAGCTCGGTGGATTGAGCGTGCTCCCATGGCCATACATCGTCCTTGCAGCAGCAGTGCATAGTGAGTGTGAAGGACAGACAGAAATAGCTCCACTATAATTCCATTTCTATAGTGAAAGTTTAAAGTATACTCTGACACTTACCCTGTTTGTTTGTGTGTGAATTTATGTATGTCTCAATGTACTGTGTACATACAGCTAAAGGTATCATTTTCTGCTAGCGTGGTTTCCTTGGGTGGGAGAGTGAAAGGCGAAAATGACCAGAAAAGAAAGGAAAGCAGTGAGGAATTTTCAGGGTGTGCCAAAGAATCTCAGGCATGTCTCTTTTTTTGCATGGGTGGGTGGGTAACGGCAATTGGGGGCAAAATACATATAACTGGTCAACAAAAGGAGCCGACAAAACACACACACAAACACACCTCGTGAATTAAGGTGAGTGACGATTATTTGTGAGCACATGTGTGTACACGTTCCATTCACTGACCCTGAGCAAACTAAGGTCTGCACCAATGCGAGCGTAAATTAAATACAAATAAAGGTGAGAGTGACTGGCCTGTGCATGCATACAGCATATACTTAAATACAAATGCATCACGTGTGACAGAGAACACATAAAGTTACGTAATTACTTGCAACAATCTCAACACTTCCCTGACTGTTTTTACAGTGTAAAAGGCAGAGCAGTTACGGCACGCACTGATTTTTCCTGAAGAATTAACTCCTGCTAACATAGCCAAAATACTACTGGGGGTGACAGGGTTAAAGGGTTTCGTAACAGACACATAGATCTCACGCCACACACATTCACATTTTGAAATCCTGTGATGTGGAAAAGAAACATTTCAGAAACAGAAGCCAAGAGACGATTTCCTGGATTTGGGAAACTGTAACCCCTCCTCCCCATTCCCTGATATCCATCCCCCCCCCTTCCTCCCTGCTTCACCCAGCCCCTCTTTCCTGTGGGTGAGGGGAGGTCGAGGGAGGGGAGAAAGAGTACACCACGAACACACTGACACCATGCAAAACACAGTGAGAGGAGGGAAGTCCCATTTCAGCACTTAAAGCCTGCTCCCTGTGTGAAACACACATGAGCCAGTCGTGCAGGCAGCGCGACTTCACTGTAATGAGACCACAGCTCTTTCCTGGACGCAATGTTGAAGGCAACAAGCAGTGCCAAGAGTCAGAGAACAACAAGTAGAGCCACGTCCGTTTTGTAATTTGTCATGTGCTTGTGTGCCTGCTTTTTCTTATCTATACTTTTTCATTTTTATAAATACTCATGGCCTCATGCACTGAATACCCAAATATGTCCTCACAGTTTCAAAGGTCAAGCATCTTAAGAGGAGTAAACAAACTGTTATCCATATTTTTGTATATGGTTATATTTTTATAATTAGACCGCGAGCTCCTATCGTTTCTTTCATCAGCAAAGACAGTTCTCTTAACACGAGTCATAGTGATTCTTATTAGAGCTTCTGACTCTCTTCTGCTTGATTGCAACCATCACTGCTCTCTTTGATGGAGGCCAGCCAGGTATATTAAAAACCCTTTCTCAGTTAAAAACACACAGACAGGCGAACAGACAAGCCGAGCACAAAAGGCCTGTCGGATTCAAGGCAAGGGCAGAAGCAGTGGAGAGACTGTGTATCCTATATATAGCTGAGATGTGACAAGACATCCGAGAGGACAGGGAAGTCTAGACACAAACGACACAGCTCTTACTCAGGCTATGTGTGTGTGTGTGTGTGTGTCTGTGAGTTCAACATGGCCTTGTTATCTCACATTTCAAAAGAAAGTCTGTGGCAAGCTGTTCCATGATAATGTCACAAGATTGTATTGCTAACACAGCCTAGTCTGATCTGATTGGCTTGAAGTTTTGTCTTATTAGCCAAAAAAAAAAGAGCACTACGTCAAAGAGGGGAAGATGGCAAGAAGAAGAGACAGCCAGAAAATGAGAGAGGAGGGGGAAAGGGTACAGGCGTAAGAAGAGATATCAGGAAAGAAAATGGATCAGAGAGAGAGAGAGTGACTCATCAGAAAAGGAATGTCCCATCTCTGCCAAAGGAACCACAGACACCACTGCAATGATCGCTCCCTCTCCAATACTTTAAATCATCCCCTCCCTTGCTCTTGTCATCTCTTCCTCTCACACAATGGCTGCCTCTTTCTCCCCCTGTCTCTCTCCCTTCCTACCAATGGAAGTTATCGTTGTTTGTTTCCCAACATTAGCAGAGCATTCTTCTCTGACAGGACATCGGTTTTGGACGGGGATGATGCAGCTAGCTGACCACGGCTGGTGGACCAGCAAACACGCACAGGGGCCAAGACTGCCTCTCCACTTGTTCTGCCAAGTCAGTGCAAAGCCAAGAGGCAAATTACTGAGAGCACTGTGCGGTTTATCAAAGTTACACTGTTCAATTAATTTCAATTCTACTCTACGAAACCCTAATAAAACTTTTTTAATGAGTTTTATGAATCACGGTAAAAGAATTAACACATGTTTGGCACTGCATCACGTCCTTACCACAGATGTGAACTTACGATTACTTCCACCACAGGATATGATGTAAACACAAGGAACTTTTCTGGTCAGTAACCCCAATCGCCCACAATGACTGCTATCGTAATTCAACATTCCTATCACCTGTCGTCCTGTGCATTCATCAGACAGGAATGAGTTCCATACAATTCACAGACTCTGACTGGCGAAGGTTAATTGTTATAACAGAAGGAAGTGTGGGGAAGTTGTGCCGGTAAAAGCTATAGTGAGTCAGGCTTGCTGCAGTGTTTTATGGAGGAGATGGGCCACCTCACCAGAAAAAACAAAGACCACCTCCACTAACACGAAGAAATTAATACACTTTATGAAATTAACCATTAACCTTTCAGGAAAGGCAGCAGGGTCATATATGTCATGTCTATTGTTGAGGCTGTCATCTTCTAACTAAATTGCTCACAAGACGAGATGCATCAGGATCTTGGTGGTTTGCCACCTCTGCTGAACTATTTCCTGGAGGAAACCCTGGTCAGTTTTACCATGGCAGGAAAAGTTAACTCTGTGCTTGAACATGTAGGGCTGCAACTAACTTATATTCTTGATTAATCAATTTATTGTTTAATGTACATAATGTCAAAATATTGGGTAAAAATGCCCATTGCAATTTAGAGCCCAAGATGACATCTTCAGATTGCTTGTTTTGTCTGACCAATAGTCCAATGATATTCAGTTTACAGTGATGTAAAATAAAGAAAAGCAGCAAATGATCATGATGGAAGAGTGGGAACTAGCGAATGTTTGGCATTTATGGTTGAAAATGAACTGAAATGATTATTCAACTATCAAAATAGTTGCAGATAAATTTTCTGTCGATGAAAAAAACTAATCGATGAAGCGACTGATAGTTTAAGCTCCAAACATATAACCAGAAATCAAACTCTAGTACAAGCCAATCAACATACATTTCCCATGAAAACAATGGTGCCACCTTACAGTCCATTATGCATTTAGATTCATTGCAACACAGTCCCCTACAATACATCACAATATCTGTGGAAAAAATGTAATCATAAAATGCATGAATTCATTGTATACGGAATCTATTAACTGCCATATGAAGCGCCTTCAGTTTTACACAACCGAGATCAAACACATATGTAGAAATGCATATAGTCTTTCTAACACACACAACAACATGTACACATGTGCTGCCGTTCAAATGTAAAACAGCCATAAAGTGTCAGAAAGGCTGAGCTGGCAGAACGCAGAACAGCTCCTGAGTTTAAATGTATGTAGCTGCAATCTGCATTAGTGCCAGGGTATTGATAATGTTTTGCAAGAGACCATATTGCAATGTATTGTTGTGTCAGTGATTTGTCCCACCACAGGTAGCAAACACTAATATTTCATTTTGGAATTGAGCTTTATGTCTATGTCCTATGATGTCAGTCACATATCATAGGTCTTAAATACTGTATGTCCTGTTCAATTTTTGACTGATATCAACATTACCAATGAACAGCTAACTATACTGCTGTGAAACACATTTTATGATACACCTTTCAGAAACTACAAACACAGGCTCATCACAAATTCTCAGCAGTAACAAATGAAAGCCAATCGAAGAAGTTATAAACGTGAAAGGGTTTAAGAGCATTATGGCCTTTTTTTGGCTACAAAGGAATGGCAAAAGTAGCAACACAAGTAACACAACCCAAATATAAACAGTGAGTCCAAAGATAGTTGTGAGAAAGGCAAAATCGAAGGGAAACACAATGAGGGTTTTTGCAAACAAGTCACTAATCCTTGACAGCAGTACAGTAATTGCATGTGAGATGTTTTGAATAGCATACTGCATGCTTTCTAATTATCAGTCTGCTGCAAATATTTCACTTGGCATGCCCTACTATCGTAGTCCATGACTTCTTGCTCCTGCATATTCCCCATGCATTAGAGTTGCCTGCTAAGAAATGAACGTCTGCCTATCTACTCAAGTGTTCCTAGTGAATGCAGCAAGGATGGAAGATAAGAGAAGTGAAGTACAGACTATCGAGTCTGAGTCAATCCTTATTTTGACACAGCGCAGCAGAAATCCTTGAACTCGCTGTAGTAGGCCAATTTATTCGGGCTCCTGGGGCTCTGGCCTTTACAGCCTCTTTCATCACATTCTAGCTTAGGGATGGGAATTGAGAACTGGTTCCAGTTGAGAACTGAAAACCTGTGAAGGCCTACTTTTTTTTCCAAACAGAAAATTGATCACGAATCAGTAAGGGAACTGATAAATAATCAACCGATAAGCAGACTCGATAATGGTATTGGTATCAATAAAATCTGTTCAATTCCCACCCTTATTCTGGCTTTCAAAGTGTATGTTGATGTGTTTGAAAGTCAGAGAGAGTAAGAGAGGAAGGTCAGAGACACAGGCAGAAAACCCTTATGCAGCTGAACTGGGAGTGATGGGGGTATCCGTGTGAAAGTGCAGCGATGTGGAAAAGACAACATCAGAAACAGAAACATATAAACAAAAGAGTGGGAAAGTGTGTACTATGTGTGCACCGAGTGTGTGACCGTGAGCGTAAATCTGTGTCTGCATGTGGAGTTCACTTTAAAAGTGGAAAACGTGTCTGTCCTCACGTGTTTCCACAGGTAATTTGTAGGCAGAATAACATGCATACTGACAATCCAATCACAAGGCGGGCTTGACAGCAAGAAGACAGCCGATCAGTGAGGGCCGCCAGGAGCTGACACATTACACGGCAGCACTCACACACACAGAGAAAGAAAGAAAGAAAGAAAACAAAGACGGCAAGTAAAACTGAGCAGAAAGAAGGCGATGAGGATCGAGCATGTGGGTGAAAAACTGACAAAAAGGGAGAGAAAGAGTGAGACAGACAGATAGACAGATGGAAAGGGGGTTCTATCATTCAGTTTCACACCCTACAGGATGAACAGGGCCTCTGTGCTCCTTCTCTGTTCAAACACACCTCACGGCTGTCTGCTCCCTGCAACAACAATGCGAGATACAATGAGATATACACACACACACACACACACACAGCAGCCTGCCTGACAGTGGGCACAATAACCCTATTGAGAGGCATCGATAGGGGGCTGAAATTGAAGAGAATGAGATTGAGAAAAAGATTGACAACACACACATACAGCCTCCCCAACCACCACCACACATAAATACACAAACAAACTTCAGTCTGGTTATCTTGCCAACTTGACAGCCTCGGATTAATCTACTCTCTACTGTCCTTAATTCATCATTCATCTGTCCAATCTGGTCAGACTCAACACACACACACACACATACACACACACACACACGCACACCCTAGTTTGGTCAAGGGCGAACCAGCGGTATTGTTTCACAGGGGAAGCAGGGTGGTGATAACGGATCTCCGCGCTCTTTATCTGATTGCTCACACAGGCCCACGCAGAAACACGCACACACAGTCACACAAGCATGTACGCACATGCACACTTTCACCATCCTTTCTCATCAGCTGCCTGTTGAGCGTGACCTCGACCACACACAGACTAACAGGTTGGTGCTGCAAGGCAAGAAAGTCCCAACACCACACAAACACAAAGAGACACACACACATAGTCTGGCCAACATAATTACATCCAATCTGCAGAGCACTTCGGGGCTAGCTGATATTTCGTGGGGTATTTTTGGGTGTCTGACATGCTCACAGCTTCACAAGGTAACAGCTTACATTACTGAATTGCTATTTCTGTCCCTGTACATGTGCACTGTGTGCACAGTATGGTTAAATGCATGTGTCTCCTTTATTTTGCCTCTCACAGAGGTGATACCTCAGCAGAAGGGGGGCCATCTTGAAACTGAGGCACTTTCATAACACCAAAGCTAAACAAACACAAGCATACTAGAACAGACTGCAGTGCTTGGCCCAAAAACTCAGCCCATAAATGCCCAAGTCACTTTTTCCATACTCAGCAACTCTTGATGTTGTATAGAAATGCTACAGAGGAAGGGAGAGGAAAGAGGGAAAGAGTAATGACGTGAAAAAAGAGAGCAGAAAAGGGGGAGAGGGGCAGAATACAAACCAACTTAACAGCCCCAGAGCACTGAGAAATTAGCAATGACATCATGTATCCACACACACACACACACACACATACACACACTGCAGACTGGGGCCAGGTCTGGGTGAACAACAAGCCAGCAGGGCAAGGAGGCTGGAAGGATAGAGAGGGAGGGAGGCAAAGCAGGCAGGCGGTGACGGAGGAGGAGAGAGGATGACAGTGCACCATTTCTACTCTGGTGGTACAGTCAGTGACAAATTAATTTTGTGGACTGCACTAATAAACTCAACAAACCAATGCCGCAACGTAAACCTTATAAAGTCACCACAACCACTGCCTAAAATAGCGAGTACTGGCTGTTTACCATCAAAGTGTTTACACTAAATAGTAAAATAGAAGGATTTCAGACTCAAAACATGACATTATCCCAGGTTTCATTCATTATTCTTGCATACAAGTATGCTTTATGAACACACCTCCTAAACATGCACACGTGGAAGCATATCATGCATTAGTGCAAATGTGATGCAAAACAAATGCGTGAGAGTCAGTGTCCCCAGGAGAGAAAGGCAAGGAGACAGGGAGGGAGAGAAAACTCAGCGGTGCACTGCAAAAAAAGGCAGACAGGTCCTTTGGCAATTCATGTTATTGTCAACAACTTCGGTGCTCCTTCTCCCTCCACAGAAACGCACATAGTATAAATGACCTGTTTCACAAGTTCTTACACTCTTACTACACAACAACAAATCCAGCCCTTGTGAAAGTTAATCAGCAATTACCTGAAGTGAATGGTTTTGATGGGTTTTGTCTTACTGCACAATCACAACATCTCTGCCCTCCCTACCTCCAAGAAAAATAAAACAGGAAGGTTATTCACATCATTCATTAAATCACACGACATAAACAAGCCCTTGAGTGGCTCCATGTTTTTATAAAACAAACAGGCGTATTATCTCACGAGCCTGGCAGAAACTACCAGAGCAAGGCTGGAAACGATTAGCTAGCCGCGTCCAGCCAGCACCATGCACCAATACAAGCCTCACCCCCAGGGGCCTGCATGGCCTATAGCTCCAGACTATTCCACGTAATGTGCGCAAGTCAAGAGAATACCCTCCTTTATGCTTGTTTGTTTCACAATGAACCTCTTTATTGCTTAAACTGTAGCTCAGCACAGAGACCTGCACGGGACAAGACACAGGATACAGCCATGAGTCGGGAGCTGGAGCATCTCCGAACGGGAACCAAAGGACAGGATAAACTGACCTGTCAGGCTTCTAGTGCTGAAACGATTTATCAACCAATTAGTCAATTGACAAAAACAATCAATGGACAAAAATTCACATAACAGATCAATTGTTTCAGGAATTGATGAAGCAAAACAGCCAAACATTTGCTCTTTATAGCTTCTCTAATTTTAAGGGGCTTGATGCTTTTCACTGTTATATATAACTGAAAACTTCAGTATCTTGTGGTGAGGGTTAGGTCAGACCAATTTGACGACTTTCTGACTTGTTATACATACAATGGTTAATGGAAAAGCAACATAAATTATTGGATAAAGGGAAAAAATCATTAGTTGCAACCATACATGCTTCACCAACTTATTCAGTTTGACAGGTCTATACAGCACACTGGTGGAGATAGCGGAAGGTCAATCTCAGTTTACCTTTTCAGAAATGTAGACATTATGAGATGAATTAACAGCTTAAAGCATAGTAATAAGTACAAATCTACTTAGCTACTGTATATGAAGGTGTGTAGGGGTGTGAAGCATAAATAAACGCTTTCCTTTTGGTCTGGTGGTTGGTTAACTTCTAATGAATGGCCGACTAGTGGTCAGTTTACCAACCACTTAACCCCTTATAGGATCTCTACATGAAGAGAGCACAAGTTTAAGAGTAGTGAGGTTTACAGCTCTGTGGTATCTACATTCAAGCGTTTCCCCATTAAATCCCTGACACGATAGCGGTCGAGTTGAAGTACGTTCGCTAACCTTAAAGCAAAGCGGTTGTCAACGACTGGCTGCTCGCAACAACGTTCCAATAACGGTTGTTTTCATTCACAGCCGTTGCATTCCCTGACACTACGAGAGGACTCATTCAACGGTCGTTACGGGCACAACTAAAGATCTGATAATAAACTCAAAAGGGACACAGACTGGGTGCCGTAAATGCCGCCGCAGCCTCCCCGGTCTCCTCTCCCCCACCTTCCCGACTTGTTTGCAACACAGCGGGGCCCTCAGATGCCAAAGCAATGCGTCGCCCAGAAGAATATCTAAAGTTACTCACGTATCCACTCAATTCGAGGCTGAGGAAAACTGTAACGGCCACAACTCCCCGTATTCAAGCGAAGATTCTCGGCATACCACATCACTCACCTCTTCTCCACTGTGTTCACGTCCTCCTCGCTGCGCTCCTGTCTTTATTTTCTCCTCCCCTCGGTTTTCTCTCAGCTTGTTCCTTTTCTCGTCCCTCCCAGATGCTACTGTTCTCCGACAGGGGGAACCGGGGGACGCTGCTCCGGAAGCAAACGCTCCTCTGTGATTTTTTTTTTTAACACTCCCTTTACTACCTTATGTCATTACTTTATCCTATAGTGGTGCTACACATGACTGCTTTAAAAGGTCATTATATTGATGGGCATTTGCACACTTGAAAGTTTTCTATGCTTTTGGAAGTCTTTAATGTTTTTATCCCCCAAGAAAATGTACAATTCTTAAACATAGTTTAGATGATGATAATGATGCAGAGCAGATAGGCAGGAACCGCATACAAATGAGTAGTAAAAATATATAGCCTAAATCGCATAGGTTAGAAAGCAATAAACAATAATTTACCCTAGACCAGTGTGTATAATATATATGTGCAAAATCAATAGTGCTGTTTCCTGATATTCCAGATCAAAGTGACACAGTAGATGTAGGTATATTTAAAATACATACTTAGTTGCATTTATGCAAAATAACTAGAATCAAGCATAATGTTAAAATAAAATAAATATAATATAAACAAATAACAATAAACATGATATTAATATATGATATATAAATATGTAATATATAGATAAACACAAGTTAACAGAATACAACAACGTTACAGTAGCAGTAGCATACCACAGTATACTACAGTACCATAGTATAACATTGATTAGACATAATGTAGAAACGTAGAATGTATGCTATTACACAGGAGGGTAGTATACTAATTCTGCAATTACGCAATACTAATTAGCTGTCATAAGACCAATTATGTATAAGGGGGATAATGTTGTTGTATTTTTTGGTTTTGGTTTTAACGAAATATGGTTCAAAATTACTAAATTATCTGAAAAGTCAGTAACAATGAAAGTAGTCAGATTGAAATTTTTTTCAAAACACTCACACTGGGTGTTTACATCGTCAATGTGATAATGTGATTACTACTTACAAACCAAAAGTGCTGCCAACAGATAACAAAATATCAGCCTACAGATAAACATATCAGTTTGTAATGATTGTTATGACCCAATTTTCTACCTAATGATAATAATAATACTGTAAGGAGCAAGCTAATTTATTGCCTTGCTGTATTGGTAATACATTTATGGGTAATAAAGCAACATTCATATTTGATTTCTCCAGTGTCCCTAGCCCACTGATAATTACAAACTGAATAATACAAAGTCACCACACATGGCAACATTTGGTAGCGTTCACCATTGCAGCAAATTAAATTTACTGACAAGGAACAACTAAAAGAGCATTTAGTCTGAAATGAGCACATCTATTGTTTGGAGAAATTTAATCCAGCTGGAATTACTGTATCTCCTTTGCATGAGGAGGCACCTGGAACCAACTTAAACTTTCTAAACTTTATACTTTAGGCCTAACTTAAACCTGGCCATATTCAATGCTATGCAATGCAGTCATGCAGTGCAATGCAATGCATGACTAGATGCATTGGGTGGAATTCATGCACTTATGGTAAATATTCTTCCTGGAAAAAAACGTGTATTTGTCCTGCCCTGGCTTTGCTGAAAACAGAGTTGCATCAAATCTCATCAGGCAACAGTCCCTGAACACTTCAATGGTCTATAGCATTTCATTATTGGCTGCTCTGGAGTTTCATATGAGATGGGCAATTGGATTTCCTTCGAGCAACTTTCAAGTCTCTGCAAGATGATTTTCGTAGCATACAGAAATGAATAGTAAGCAATTGGTGCCTGGAAGGTAGGAAAGTGATTAAACAAATTGTAAGCCATGCTTTTGCTTTGAAATATAATTGGCAACATTGTAGACATGATTTGTAGTTAACGGTCTAAAAGTGCAAAACCACAAAATAATTACTGTTTAAACTTGCTGAAATCTGAATGGGCAGAGTCCAGTTTGGCTTGCAGGCAAAGAGGTCTAGCTGGGTGTATATGCAAAGTGAGCCTTAAGAAGACACAAGCAGCCACCAACGCATTGAGTGAAATATCTTGATAATTATTAACAGATTGACATGGAATTTGATACAGACATTTGATGAATCCTAGTGTCTTTAGTGACCTCCTTACTTTTCCTCTAGCGCTATCCAACGGTCAAAATTTTAATTTAAAACGAAACCTCTAAAACTAATGACCACATTTCTCTTATTTTACAATTATTGCTTAAGCATGCTATACATGCTAATATAGTTTTACATTACAGCTTCATGGGGCCAATAACATTCATGAAGGCTGGTGTTGGACTTAGTCTTGTTTAATTTCTGATTCAAATAGTTGCCCACTGAGAACAAAGAAATTGTGGTGGTCCAGTGTCATCAACATCCTGTTCTTTCCAAGAACATTAATTTTTCAAGATTTTTTATTTAAATTTATATCTAAAATAGATATGGCAACATGAACAATACTGAACATACACAATACTCAAGTAAATATCACAAATGTTTGTACCGGTATGCTGTTTAGTATGCATGTAGTATAGGGCAGTCTAAAAAAATTATGACACCTGGTGGTTACACCTATTTACTGCATTGTTTGTTACACCTGTATGGTCATACTGTATGCCAGAGGACGGCATTCACACTATTGCTCACATAAAGGGGTTTCACTTTGAGTCAATTTTAGTCCCTATTGTAGTGCAATAACCAAAACCATTGACAAGACACATTTAAACAAGAAACTACACATGTAGGCCTACAAGTATAATTATCCCAATGTTTTACTTCACAACGAATTGATCTCCATAAAGATAGTGTGTAATAGTGAATATAACAACTTCATACACGTGCTGGAAATGTGTTCACATACATGTTTACATAAAAAGAGAGGCTGTTTCCTCCTCTCTCCACCAGCTCCAAGATGCAATTACTCCAATCCGCCAGGTGGCGCTGTGCTGACATCATCACCGGTTGTTGACCAATCATCGGGGTCCTGCAGTTTGAACAAGAAGCGGGTCCAGCGCTCATGTAGGGAAATAATGAATGAGATACAAAAGAAAGATAATAGATGTAATGTAGTTGTTATGTAAGCTTGGCTTATTAGCACGGTTAACATCTAGCTGTAATGTCAAACATGAAGCCATTAAAGCCGTTGTATCTGAAGACATACGGTAAACAGAAGCGAAAGCTGTCTGCCTGGATCTCTCCTGAAAACCGCAAGCAGGCCTTCGACAGCACAGTCTCAACAGACGGCGACATCTCAGTGTTTGAACCCGCAAAAACTACCAGGATAAGGTATGTTCAAGTCGACAGGCGAGAAGAAACTATCGTTCATAGCTAGATAAGTCCTCTGTTGCTCGCTTACTCTAGAAATTAGGAAGCATTAAATAATCATGATCAATACAATCAAAGTGCATTTGAACAGCTGGTAAAATAAACAAATTGACAATGTACATTGACTGCTGTGTGTAAAGGAATTCTGTAAACTGTATTTTTCATAATTGTATTTATAGTAACAATTTAGATGTGCTGATAAAGGCTTCAAGAGTCTGGACATTTTTGGTTTCGGTACCTTGAAAGTGCTTGAATTTTACTCTTAAAAAGCTGTACGAATCCTGTGTATGCCACATACCTCCAAACTAGTCGCTTTTCGGCGAAATTCGCCGTTTTGAATCAAAATATGTCATTCACGCGAATCGTGTAGATCCGAAGAGTTGCAAGAAAGAGGCACATTGCTAAGCAGCGAAAACGAGCACTTAAAAGACTTGTACAGTCCAAAAGACTGAAGAAATAAACTAAATTAATTTATTTTCTTCTCAGAGTGCACCAGAATGCTTCGTTTACATACATTTTACAGTTTACAAACATGTAACCTTTTTCACCTCTTGTGAGTTTGCAGGTCTGATGCCAAGATACATTCAATACATTAAAAGGGAGCTAACAATTGCATGAACATTTCCATACAGGGGTGTCTTAACTTGCTCACTCGATATCACTTTAGTCAGAAAGTCTTTGGCTGATATTATCATCAGATTTTTTGCTTATTGCAGATACAGTATATCAATACATATATCAGCTGACGTAGCACGTACTGTATGCAGGGTGGGAGATTCACTTTTTAAAATGTGAACATCTGCCAGCCACTGAGAGATAAATGTTCAAATTCACCAGCCACTCAATAGTAAATCATTATTTTATGTCTGAAATCTACCTGGTGTTTTACCAGCATTTGGCTGGTGACTGGTGCTAATTTCCCACCCTGCCGTATGTCAGTCGAGAAGCCACACTGCAGTACAGAAATGCCATAGATATGTTTAAGGTCCTTTTAGAAACTATGACAAAGTTTGCCCACCACAGAGCATTGACAACTTTCTTAACTGTAAAATGTCCAGCTCAGTCCGTATCTTGGTCACAGTCCTTTTTAATAACCAAATTTAAGGGGCCCTTATCAAAGATATGCATTTGATTATTAAGTTAAAAAATGAATAATGGCTGATACATTATTTAGTTTTTTTTTAACTGTCAAAAATCAATATATTTATCAGTATCTGCCTCAAAAATCGATTATTGACTCTTCTTCAAGTACACAAACCCCTGGGTGGTATTGTGCCAAGAGTGTAAAGATATCTGAAATAGGCTGGCGCAGTTTGTACACACGGAGAAATACACAACAAACAATGCTGGTAACAAAATACCCAAGACAACCATTCTAGGCCAATTATAATTTAACACTTTTCCTGACCTAAAACCCTACAGTGTGCCTTGGATTGTTTTTGAAGGAGACTTGCATTGTACATTTTTGATTGAGATCATATTCCTACCCATGCAATGAGCCCATAACAAGATAGAATAAGTACAGTACACCTGAAGTATCCAAAGAGCACCTGTATGTGATCGCCACAAAGACACAGCAGCGCTTCTACTCCATTGTCTTCACTTTTCCTGACCTATTTGCTTTCATGTTCAGTATCATATACTTTCTGCTCGTAACGTGTTCATCCATTTTTCATGTCATAGAGAGAGGAAGACTAGCGTTGCTAGTCGTAGAGCAGCGCGTCCTGCCAAGACAAAGGCCATACAATGTCTGCTTGAGAAGAGCTTTGATGAGGAGAATATCCCTTCTACTTCCTGTCCACAGCCCACTCAGCAGAGCAAGACAACCAGGTCTGTGCACAAACATGCAGCTGGCAATTTTAAGTGATGTCATTTTTTTCATTAATATGCATTTTGTAATAAATAAACTGTTAGTAAGTAGCCAACTATAGACTCTTAACATGACCATTACTTACAGAAAATACTTATTATACTAAAATGTCTTACAACATTTCATCCATCCCAGGGTAGACAAAATATCCTTGAGGTTCTTTGCATCATTTAATGTTTGGTTGTTTTTTTTTCCCCTGACCTACTTGCTCGTGCTATCCTTACTGCTCCTAACGTGTTCATCTGTTTTTCATGTCATAGAGAGAAGAGGATTAGTGTTGCTAGTCGTAGAGCGTCACATCTTGCCAAGAAAAGAGACCCGTTATGCCTGAAAGAGACCAGCAGTGAAGAGAACATCAGCAGGCCCTCTCCTCCCCATCCTCAGCCTGCTCAGCAGAGCAAGACAACCAGGTCAGTGCACAAACGAGCATGAGCAGAACACTTGATCGTCAGCATGTACAGAGTTTTCTGGTTCTATTTTTTTTTTTTTTTTTTTTTTTACTACAACAGTGTTTACATTACTGGCAATAACAGAGGACATACGAGCAGATCCGACTGTTTTCATCAGTTCCAACAATACCCACCATTCATTGTGAATGCTGCATTTATTTTTATTTTTTTTGCTACAAAAAAATAGTTGCAGCCGTGATAATTTTCCAGAGTTCTAAAATCCTGTCTGTGAGTGTGTGTGCACACTGTGCAGTGTTCTGGCGTCTGTTAAGCCTTTAAACATATTAATCTAACGCAGCCTCCTGCGGTGTTTTAACACAGGGTTGTTTTCAGTCTGAACACCTGTCCTCAGTAATTGCTGTAACCATTAGCTTTCTTTCTTTCCTCCTCTTCTTCTTTTTCTCAGTGTTCATCTTCCTTCTGCGGGCCGCTTTGTAACCCGCCGCAGACGTGCTGTTGCCGCCAAACCAAAACTCCCTGAAGCAATATTCAGTATACTCAACTCTTCAGATGACAGTAAGATTCTTCAACCTTCTAGGAGTGCGTGGGTCCCCCCAGCATTTCTGGTGTCAAGTGCGGAGAACTCAGTGAATGCAGCAGGGACAGCCAGTTTTGCCACCATTTCCCTCCGAGAGCTATCCCTCAATGAGTCAGCGGATCACAGCCTCGGACCCTACCCCAGGAAACCCATATTTTGCTCTACGCCCTCAGCAGGCTCCTTCAGCAAGAGACGTAGCTGTAGTGAGGAAGCCAAAAGCCACAGTGAAGAAATAAAAAACAAGAATATTGAGGAATTACTAAATCTGCTCTCTACAGATGACAGCGAAAGCAGCTGTGATTTTGTGTCAGCAGTGGGAGGGTTAGAGTGGCTGATAGAGGCTCTGAAGGAGAAATGTCTGACCAAGCGCTGCGCAGTGCAGCTCGAAAGATTGAGCAACTTCACTGTGACTCAGCTATGCAGTCAAACAACCTTCTCGTCCTGTTTGGGACTTTCAGGCTCAGTCCAGAGCCGGCTGACAAATGAACATTCACTGTGTGTGGACAGCGGTCAAACTGTTGACCTTTCACAGTCGTCAGAACCATCATTTAATCTACATTTCTCTGTAACTAACAATAAAACCAGTGATAATTTAAGGTTTACTGAACATGCAGCTTCAGTGACTGACAGTCAAAGCACTAACACTTCACCATCAGTTGACTGTAAGCAGTCAGAGGCAGGTTTGGCTTGTGATGAGAAGTCTGTTAACCCAGATGCACACAAGTCTGAAAATGACCATGCACATAACGTTGACGACCCAGAAGATCTCACATGTTCAGGAGAAATCACTGACAGAATGATGGTGTCTGTTAGAAAGTCAATAAACAACTGCAGTCCAGTAGCTCAGACACAGTCTGATGACCCAGAAACAGAAAAACAGGCAGCGGTGCTGATGGAGAAATGTCTAACTGACCACCCCATTGTTGGGCTGAAGAGACTAACTCTATCACAATTTAAAGACATTCTGCAGCTCAAAGACACAAAACTTCAATCACCCACAGATGTGTCAGATTCAGCCAGTGATGACCAGACAAAGAATGACCACCAGTCTGAGAGTGACACTAATGACTTTAATGAAGACACTTCTGCCATGAAAGCCATTACGAAAAAACAAGGCTCAACTAGTTCTGAAGACAAGATTGCTTCAGACAAAGAAGGAGTTGTAAAGAAGTCTTGCAACGTGCCCCACAAAAGAAAAAAGACCTTTCCGGCTCCTAAAGAAAAGAAAAAGAGGAGCACGTCCACGGACCTACCTGGGACGACCAGGAAGGCGTGTGTGAGCGGTCTGAGTGTGAGTCGCTGGAAAACCAAAAGCAGCGCCTTCGGGAGCAGGACTGCACAGATGGGCGGCAACAAGGCTGTAGACTGCAGCATCAATGAGCTGATCTCTACACAACACAAACAGCCAACGGTGAGAACAATGTGCACACAAACACAGCGCAGTACTGCTGAAACATTGTCTATTTACTGATGTTTATTGGTTAGCTATTGTCAGACAAAATAAGACTTAATAATGGAATTTCTAAAATATGTTTATGTGATGATCTTTTTCATGTATTTCTGGTAAAGAGGACATTTAGCATCACGTTCAAAAATGTATCACTAAATGAGAATGTTTCTTCCTGTGGCTATTTTTCAGGTTTTATGTCACAAGAACATGTTTAAATATCACCTGATTTGTCAAATATTTATCATCATCTGAGACAATCTTGATGTCTATCCATTCTGTTAGGGGAAAACTGAAAATAAAATCCCATTCATCTTCAGTGCTACCCACCCTTGGTTTTGTTTGCCTGACGTTTGCGATATCTGAGTTTAAGGTTCATGATGTTTCCCTAATGGGGTGAATTAATTTTTGTTTGTGACATTCAAAATGTTGAAAAAATAATAAATTATCACAGCAACCAGGACACTTTCCAGATAAGTCCTGGTTACTCCACAGACCACATACAGTTTTCATTGATAAAAACAATCTTACCCTTGACTTGACCTTTTCCCCTCAGTGGAAATTAGTTCCTGACTGAAAACTTGACAGTAAATTCTATGGATTGTCCTCACTAACAATTAAATTGCTGTGAATGCCATAAACAAAATTCTATTTACTTCCGTCCCATGGCTGTCATGGATAAGATGTCATAACCTGGGCAAATAAAACCCCAAATGATCTGCATGGCAAGGTATCACGAAAGGTTAGAGGGAAACTATTTTGAGCGTGCGTTTTTGGACCAACTTAAAACTCCACGCACAAACTGATTTTTGTTTCAAGTGTCTATTGTTTTCGCTTCTACTACAATCCACCCAGCTGTAATTAAATGTTCATTGTTAGAGGGATTTAAAGTGGCCGCAGGTGGAGCTGTGGCATCATTGACCTACTGTGATGTCCATCCTGTGTGTAGGAGCTGTTGAGAACTACCACGGATTTCTCCACCCCGATGAGAGCGAGTCGACTCACTCTGTTGGCTGACTTCACACCCAACACACACACCTGGAACCGCCTCAAAGCTGCCCTCTCTGTTCATCGCAAGAGCATGGGTAATACACACGCACCACTAAGTTGTAATTTCTCCCTCAATTATTCGGGACTATAAATATTTTTCAATTTAATTTAAAGCTACTAGTGCTGTGATTGTGTCCTTGTAACCTTTGATCCCCATCCTCTCTCATGTTTTAATTTTCCTTGTCTCTTATTCCTCATTCCCTTTCTTTAGTGCTACTCACTCCGAAGAGTTCACATCTGTCAGACTCTTTTGGAACAGCGGCGCTAGCAGATCTCAGCCAGGACCTTTTTGCCACACCCTTTCGGATACCGCTCCACAAACGCCTCCAGTCACAGCTGCTGAGCTGCAATTCTCTGGTACAGCGCACATACGTTGCCATGACAGAGTCACAAGAGCGCACACACTGCCAAGCGCCGCATGACAAGTTCCCATCAAGTCACAGATTAACATACAAACACTGATGCAGACAAGTTTGTGCTACTTACTTTCGACATGCTCTGTGTTTGACTGTGAATGGGTTTTTGCACTTGATGGGAATCCCCTGTCTGTGGATGTGTCACCTGTCTTTTGTTACAGGTTGTGTGTGAGGATGCAGATCTGTCGGATGCAGAGAAGGTGTATGCCGAATGTGGCCAGCAGTGCCCTCTGCCCTGGGAGGACTGTATACTCCCTGAGCGTATGAAGCAGTGTGTGAAGATAGGGGAGGGGACCTTCGGTGAGGTCTTCTCCACCACCAATGCCTCAGGAGACACTGTTGCACTCAAAGTATGTGTGTTTGTGTATATATGTGTGCATTAGTTTGTGTGTTTTCCGTTGAATGTGATATAAACCATGTTGCATCTTAAGTGTACCGTTGATACAATTTTAAGTGTATGTTCAAAGAGCAAAGGTGACTTCCCTGATGGACAGAAATGTGTGTGACGGAATATTCTAAACTCAAGGTTCACTTAGCTAGCTTATTCCAGACCTTTTGACAGTTTCCATGGCCTTCTTTCAGTGAATGAAACTTTCTCAGGTGTCATCACATGACCTAAGTACTGAATATTGGTGAGTAGTTAGTAAGTGGTTGTAGTTTAACATCATGTGACGACACCTAAGCATACGTCATTTGCTGAAGAAGGCTGTGGGTAACGGTCGAAAGCTCTAGGGGGGAAAAGCCAGTGAGTGTACCTTGAGTTTAAAATATTTTATCACATATTTGTGGTTCCTAGGTCAAGAGTGTATCTCCATACTAATGTTATATTATGTTAAATAGCACTATAGCAAATTAACGTTTCACTTAGGCATGTCAAATGCAAATAAACCACATAGTTGCTCAATAATGATTTGTCATAAATGTTCTGTGTGTGTGTGTGTGTGTGTGTGTGTGTGTGTTTTCTGCAGTAAAACAGTGGTTCTTGTGTTGACAGATTATTCCACTAGAGGGCAGTGAGAAGGTGAATGGAGAGGACCAGAAGACTTTTGGAGAGATTCTCCATGAGATTATTATCTCAAAGTAAGCAGTGCATAAAGTACAAACTGACACTGCACATGACACTTCTCCATTCGCTGGGATAGTATAATACAATATATAATACAGCTGCCACCAACATTCAGTATGTGCATTAAATAAGTTGTGACATAACAACGTTAAGTTGGGTCATAAGGGCTGAATGTTTCGATTTAGTGATACCTAATGATGAACCTTGGAAACCACAGGACAGTAGTTCAGCTGGCCAGCGCTAACTAAACAGCTTTGTGTGTTTTTTCTGGCAGGGAGCTGAGCAGCCTGAAAGACAAGCAGCAGAACCAGACTCATGGGTTTATTGGACTCAACGAGTGAGCACTCTCTCTGGTCTTTGTCTTTTTGCCTGTTTGCGTCTGTTTTGAGTGTTAATGTGACTTGAATTGTTCCCTCGCAGCCTTCACTGCGTTCAAGGCTGCTACCCTCCAGATTTCATGAATGCTTGGGACACCTTCGAACAGCAGAAGGGCTCTGAGAATGACAGACCAGGTCAGTGAGAGAATAGCCTGTTCACGCGTTTAACTTTTACATTAAATATGCAGACTTGTCTTTTCTTTTTAATATTGATTATTACCATCTATTTCAATGGATCTCACTTTTTCCCTTAGATTTCTTTGCAAAGGATCAGTTGTTCTTAATCCTGGAATTTGAGTTTGGAGGCATCGACCTAGAGAACAGCAATGGAACGGTAAGCACACCACATCCGAAGGACGGCCGATCAATCAATCATGCATCAATCATGTCAGCGACTGCTCAAACATCTCTCTCTCTCTCTCTCTCTCGCTCTCTCTCTCTCGCTCTCTCTCTCTCTCTCTCTCTCTCTCTCTCTGAAAAAGCTAACTCTAGCACACAGAGAGCTTCAGCCCACTTGGGTTACATGTTTACAGCTAGTGACTAGTGCCGTTTTCTTTCATATGTCCTGAAATTCTTTTTAATAAATTGCTGTCGAGTGTGTCTGCTCCGTAACTTTTTGTGACTTTTAAGTTTCACTTCTTGCCAGTTTCACTACTGCAGCCAGAGTTTCAAGTGCTCTGACCTCAAACAGGAGCATTACACTCTACTCTTCCTGCTCTAGCTTTAGCTCATTACAGTTGCACACTAGCTGTAAAAATTTGCTTAAACATTAATGAAGAGACTGCATGCGTAAAAATAGTCGTCCCTTGAATTGAGTCATTGCAACTTAATGCCAGTTAGACCTTAAATATGTATGCTGGAGATAATGCGGAAAGAAGATTAAAGAAGAAGCTGAGCATCTAAAAGAAATGCTTAATTTCTGCAAATACAGTGTATTCATTGGAAAATCATTTTTTTTCCTAATCAGCCTATAAATTGACTGTATTGTGGTGTGAGAGTACAAATGCAGTTTTTAATGCAAGCCTTTATTGTGTTGTCAAGCTGTCCTCTTTAGGGGTGGCGAAGAGCATCCTTCATCAGGTTACTGCTGCCTTGGCTGTTGCTGAGCAGGAGCTACACTTTGAACACAGGTAGAGTACACACACACGCGCGCACGCACACACATTCACAAATTATAGCATCTGTGATTGTCTGCATTCATCAGGATTTGGGCACACCGAGCAGAACACCATGTATGTAAAGTCTATAAAATGTCAGAGAGCAGAAAAAATATTAATTGCAATTTCCCAGAGCCCAGGGTGATATCTTCAAATGTCTTGTTTTGTCCGACCAAAAGTACAAAATGCAAATATTAAATTTACTGTCATGAAAGACTAAGAAAACCAGCAAATTTTCACATTTGAGAAGCAGTAACCAAAGAGTTTTGGCATCCTTTTTACATTAAGAAATTACCTAAACAATTTGTTGGGGGGGGGGGATTTCTGTCAATCGACTAACTGATTAATGACTAATAGTTTTAGTTCTAGTTGCCATAAAGGCAAAGCTTATAATGGCCATCTCTGGATTTTGTGTTTTTAGAGCTGATGTGTATCAAATATTTCAGGCATTGGCATGAGATCATGTCACCACACCTTTTGTATTATAGTTGAATAAATACACATACATAAAGTATCCATAACACTGACATTTTGAATAAAATTTAGCTTATGATACACAACCAGATATGATGTTAGAAACGTCCAATAACAACAAATACTGTCAAACTTTTGTTTAGCTGTACACATTAAATCTGATGTGCACACCTGATGTGTACACCAAATAAGGTGTAATAAAGAGCGAATATTGGAGCCCTGCAGTGTGCGAGCCGTGTATTTGTTTATTTTGTGATTTGCTGTGTTGTGGCTCAGCACCTGCCCCCTTTTGCGGTTTGGATGTGCGTGCTGACTCCTATTTTCACATTAAATCTGATGCCTGATCAACTTTAACCCCAGCTGTCACATCACGTGTGAAATGTGATGTTCAGTATCAAACTTGTGGTGTGAGCCAACTCAGTGACGCAGTTGGTGTGTAAGTGGTGTCAGTGTGCTGGATGATTTATTGGTGTCTTGTAACAGCAACTTTATCCCCCCCTGTGCTGTTTACTGCAGGGACCTCCACTGGGGCAACGTGCTGGTCAAAACAACCAAGCAAAAGACGGGAAGCTTCCTCCTGAACGGAGCAGCTCACTCTCTGGAAACCAAAGGGGTGCTTGTCCGCATCATTGACTACTCTCTCTCCAGACTAGAAATCGGTCAGATATATATATATATATTTTTATTTTTATTTTTTTTACCTCTTACCACTTGTCATATTTTGTGCACAAAATATTAAGCCCTGTTAAAATCATGAACACTAATGACAAGCACATGTTTTGCTCTCCAGATGATCTGACGGTGTCCTGTGATATCTCGAAGGATGAGGAGCTTTTCATGGGCCAGGGGGATTACCAGTTTGATATCTACAGACTGATGAGACAGGAGAATGGGTCAGTGCATTTATGTGTCGGGGTAACCAGAGTTTCTCTGTGCTGTAACGGTGTCACATGGAGCACCTATACAAATAACTATATCCTATTATACAAACGGTATATAAAAAGAGATGGAATTGGACATATTGATTTGACTTGGATGAATCAATATGTCGTCTAGAAATACAAGTCGGCTGTTTAGTTAGAAATTCTTTTCCTATTATACACCCTCAATGAGATGGTTCTCACCATACATGTGTGGTTTGTATGATGGGATGTGCATTTTGCAGAAGTCATTCAGAAAATGCAATTTGCTGAGACTGACTCTTCTTTTGATTTTTCATTGTGATTCGTCTTAAAGGAATAGTTTACTATTTTGGGAAATAGTATTTTTTTGCGTTCTTGCTGAGAGTTGGATGAGAAGATTGCTACCACTCTCAAATCTGTCTGATACTTATGAAGCTACAGTTAGCAGCCAGTTAGCTTAGCTTAGCATAAACTAACTGGAAATAGCTAACTTGTCTCTGTTTTAAAGGTAAAAAATCTCCTGGCTGTAGCTTCATATTTATTGGAAAGGTATGAGTGTGGTATGGATCTTCAGACATTATCAGTCTTCTTGTGGATTATCCTGCTCATGTATAGTATTAAACTATACCATCTCAGAGTTACTGATTTATTAATTCTATGCTGCTTTTGTTGTCCATCTCAGAAACAACTGGAGTAACTACCACCCCCATACCAACGTGCTGTGGCTCCACTACCTGTGCTCAAAGCTGCTTTCCATGAAGTACCGGGGCTTTGGAGGGAGGGGTGCCAAGGACACGCGAAAGGAGCTCACTTGTTTCTATGGCAACGTCCTCCAGTACAGCTCTGCCACTGAGGTGCTGCAAAACTGCCCCATGTTTCAGTAGTATGTGAGCACGGAACATATGAAGTGTGAGGATGCTCAAAGTATCTGGGCCTTCTTTAGTCAGCCCGTCATCCTTTATGACCTCTGACATGTAAAGACAGTTATTGATCCCCTTGTAACACAACGGTAGAGGTGAAATCACTTAATGTACAGTGTATTACAGAACTGTCATTTGACAAATCTTATTAAAATGACTGTTTGAAAATGATGTATTCACGTGTCTTTAAAGTTTGTTATTTATGCCTGTTCTCGCATTGGCTGCGTATTTTTATAACTGATTACGTCCACTTGTCGTTTTTATGCATCATAACTATATGCGCAGAATTTAAAACATTAAACATTTGAGTAATTTTGTCAATCGTTGGATTTTGTCATACTATTTATACTGTGGTATATTTAGACTATTATCGCAGGACTAGCTTATGGAGATTAGAGCATGACCAATAAATCGGCAATGTGTCGGCAGATATATTAGCCTATTGGTGTATACTGTATGTTGGCCAATAAGACAGATATGACTTAGTCATATCATTATTGGAATTTTTTAACTAAAACATCTATTAGTATCCTCTTCAGTCAGGCTAAAATTGTAATTTGGGATTTTTATATAATTTTTGCATCAATCTGATGGTATTGGTTTGTTATTTAATTTGATGAATTACCAGTATCCAAAAACATAACCCAACTGGTTATGTTATGTGTTTCTTAATTGATTTGATCAGAAAATGCACTATGTATCATGAAATGTATCAATATTGTGATGGGAAGCATTTTTAGAGGCCTGAATTATCCAGTATTTCACAAGGGAAATAAAGCAAAATCAAAAAAAATAATAATTTTGTGTTAAGAGTAAAAATGTTTTCTTTACAATATCTTTATTAACTAGTGACCCCTCAGGTTTTTCTTGGGACCCCCAGGTTGGAACCACTGGTCTAAGACACTGACAATGTAATTGCAACATCATTTCCTGTCAGCTCCATACTGTAAAAAACAAAACAAAAAAAAAACCTTTTAAAAGTACATCAACAGCAGCATGTGAATCCCACTGCTTTTCAATTCTAGGGGCCAAGCAGTGTTACCTATGGCATGTCTGAGGGCCCACTATAACTTCAATATGACTGAGAAACCAAATAAATATTCTGTTACATGGCTCAGAATTTCAGACTATGTCCCTGTAACAAGTCATTCAATTTTCAAGAACATTTACAATGCAATATAAAATGACGTATACTGTGATAGAGGATTTCATGGATATCACCCACCTCTAACATAGGTAGTCCATCTTGAGCAGGTATAATAATTGTACACATATAATAATAATATAGGTAATTTGCATGTGATTTTTGGGATTATGGTTCTTTTTTCCCCCTTTGTTACACCAGTATACAAAGAAGCAGCACTTACAAAACGAAAATATTTTATTCAATTTGTTCTTTAAGATTATCATACATTTTTGCATTGAAACAAGCTTCATTTTGGTATGGTGAGTCGCATGTGTCCATTTTGACGAGGATCTTGATTGAATACGTCGAATGCTTCCATACTCGAAGAGATACTTCGTTGTTGATTTTAAGAAATGTACATTTGCCTGGAGTAATCGTGTGATGAGATTAGAGCGTTTAAGTTGCATTTAAAAAAGGAAGACCGCTTTAAAAAAGAAAAAATATGGAGACATTCCAAACTATACAAACAAGATCCGGCAGGCCTATGTTCTGAGAAGAGGTCAGGCATGTGTTTGAGAAGCACTTTTTGGTTGAGCTTTGAGGCAATGTTTGAGATGGCCTTGCTGGTGATGAGCCCATATGTCTGTTGATGTTGTTATGTCTGTTTGTGTCTCTGTGTGTGTGGGAAGCAAACAGATGTGTATAAGAAGCAATGAACTGTATATGAGGAAATGTACTTGCAGCTGCTGTGTGTCTGTGTGTGTGTGTGTGTGTGTGTGTGTGTGTTTTTGTGCTCAGAAGGAGAAGTATTTGGTGAACCACTCCTGTTTTAGCCCCTCTGTCCCCCTCTGCTCCAGATACGGGCCCCTACAAAACAGAAAAAACACATGCATTGACTTTTTAAAAACAATAATGCTAAGGTTCAGAGCATTGTGCTTATTTTGAAACTAGTGAAAAACTGAAGGGACAACGCAATTTATAAAGGCTGACATTTTGGCAAACTGACACAGTCACCTGACTGGCATTTATACTAAATCAGGCAAATCAAAGGAAGATCTGGAATCACTCAAATTTACATTCACAAAATACTAATTTATCTACACAAATAAGGCTTCAAACAGTGGTGGAATGTAACTAAGTTCATTTACTCAAGTACTGTACTACTACTACTACAATTTTGAGGTACTTGAGTATATACATTTTATGCTATTTTATACTTCTAATCCACTACATTTTGGAGGCAAATATTGTACTTTTTACTCCACTACTTTTATTTGACAACTTTAGTTACTACTTGCTTTGCAGATTCAGATTAATCCAAAATATAAATCAACTCATAAATTATGATGTATTATTATAGGTTAAGCTACCCAGCAATATATAAAGTAATTAGGATAGCCCTACTTTTACCAGCTGCAATATTAAAGTGATGAACACAATGCATCAATCATTACATAATCCAGTGATGTAATATACTGTATATGATTCTGAAATAGCCATTCTGCATCATGGGTACTTTTATTTTTGGTACTTTAAGTAAAGTTTGATGCTAATACTTGTGTACTTTTACTTTAGTTTACTAGATTTTGAATGCAGGGCTTGTAACAGAGTATTTCTTGATTATGTGGACATGTTTTTGGTTTCAGGTGACTGTGGTGTCTTGTCCTGAAGAAGACACGTTGCCGAAATGTTGATCTTTATAATTGAAATAAATGCACTGGGGTTACGAGTGTGAGGCTTTCCCGTTCCCCCCCTTTTAGATTTGTAGTATCATGGCCAAGAAACTAAAATGTTCATACCTTATTGATTGGGCCTGCAAGTGCGCATGTGGCTCCTGGCAGGAGGGCGACACGTAGCGGATGCCTGTCTGCGGCGAGGGGCAGACGGGGAGCGGGGCGGTGGGCGCTGGGGTGGGAGGGATGCAGGAGGTCCGGGATCTGGTGGAGCGAGGGACAGAGGGGGAGGACTGTTGGCTGAGGGAGAGGGAGGTGTGCTTGTGTGGAAGAGAGGAGGTGGAGTAGTGGGGGGAGGTCTGAGGGTGGGAGGTGGACTGGTGGGGGAGGGTAGAGGAGGAGTGCTGATGGACGGAGGAGGAGGAGGAAGACGATGAGGAGGAGTGGGGTAGGAAGATGCTCCTGTCGTAGGTACCGGCGCTGGGGATGCTGGTGACACGAGGAGGAGACTCCATGCGCTTCCTCTGTTGGTAAAAAACCAGCGTAGTTTATATGTTGGTGTCACAAAACTCTTTATTCTCTCTTTATTTTATTTAATGATGACATAAATCAAAATCCACACCATGAAATTGCTGTTATTTGTCCACTTACATTAAAGCAAATGTGATGTGCTCTCAGACTGCTATCAAACAATCCAAGAAGCACAGTTACTCTAGGTGTTTATTCAAAACATAAGGCTGCTGATCTATATTTTTCATCGTCTATTGTTGTCCAACAAAACTATTAAAAACACATCAATGATTCATTATGATGAATGTGGGCACTGTCGTTTCTTTTGAGTCAATCCCACATATCCCGGCATGTTTCCGTAAATACTCACAAAAGCGTACAAAGGGCACAAAATGTGTATTAATCCGCAGCTGAAAATACTTTACTCCTGTCTGAGCAACGTGTTTTTATCTACTATACCCAGCTGTTTTAGGAAATTACTTGATAAATGAAACTAAATATTTGTGACCTGTATTCAAAGATTTACGTTAAATATAGAATATCACCAGCCTTATTCTTTAATGTCCTCTGTGATATGAGATATATGATGTAGTCGATGCCTGGGTGTTACAGTGGAAGAAGACACAACTTGCAAGTTCATCAAAACAAAGTGTAGTTGTTCTAAAACATGCCTTTAGTAATTACTGTGTGGATGTAGACCACATTTGAAATTTTTGAGAAAACTGCCTTTTTGTCTTTGAGGACATGATACATTTGATTTCAGATGGAGCACACTGACGTCACTGTGGCAGGGAGGGATGGACTGGAGAGCCTGAATTTAAAATGATACTCCGCCCAAAATACTTTCATGACAATCGCCCACTGTATGCTGTAAAATGTTTGTACATACCTTCTTAATGGAGAACAGAAGCTGTGGTCAGCTTGAATTCATCAGTTCCAATATTACTCTAGAGTAATCGAAACATGCATAGAAACTTCTGAAAACACTCCTTCAGCATAATCGACCATATGCTCACTTTATTTAAACAACGTTCTTTGTGCCAAAAACATGATTAAATACACAACCTTAACTCAGGTATGTACTAAACAATGAGTGTTTGGAACATACTGAGCAAACAAATAGCCACCAGAGAAGTAAGTAACGCTGCAGGAGTGGTTTGTGATGGTTTGTGCTTGATACCTTTTTTCCACTCTCAAAACTTACCACCATGAATCCAAGCTGACCACAGCATCCATTAGCTGTCAAATAATAAACTACCAAGTGTTTAACAACCATCTTTCAAGTCTACAGAAGGTGGGTGTTTGATATTAAAACGATTCTGGGTGGAGTATCATTTCAAATCCAGTCAGTAAACAGCACACAGATTTACCCAGATGGCCTGTGATCACTTGTCCATAACCGACACCAAAATGAATGTAGGCACGTTAATGCACACTGGATCCTGCACTCAGTTGCAACCTCAAATGACGATTTAGGTGGCTGAGGATGCTTTTTTTCATTTTTGACATGAAAATCTCTGTGTGTGTCTCATATAACATCTGCAGATTATATATCTACACATGAAAAACCAATACATTTCAAGTTACTTTAAGATCAATATCCAAAGTCAAACATACGCTTCAAGATTACATCTTTAAACTTGTTTGTATTTTGTAGGAACCAATTTTTTTATTCTTCATACAAGTCTGTATCTTTACTGGCCAAACTGAATGTAATTAAAGCAGTGTGATACACAGAGGGGGCGCGTCCTTACGACAGACTGGTGATCTGTCAAGTGAGAAGTTGGCTCCAGCCCAGCGAGCACTTCTGGCTGGAAGGAGGCTCGTTTTGATGAATACATTATGTGCATGAGCAGAACAGACAAACTCACCCTCATGGTTGGCGTGACGCTCCCAGGGCGGGACTTGCTGTCACGAAGCCTGAGGGTGCTGTTGTCCCCGGCAACAGGAGGGTGAAGCTGCAGCTGATGCCTCTCTTCCTGGAGGGAAGGAGGATGAGGAAGGACTTTCATTGGCCTTATTCACAGTTGGTGTTGTTGCTGTTGTATTACCGTTGTGTCTGGAGGGTGTACTTGTTTGCTAAGCTGCCTCATGCCACACAGATGGTAGACACGGCACTCTGGCAGATGACACTTTAAAAAATGTAATTTTCTCCTACGCACATGTGACCACAGATGATGACGATACTGTTCCAATTTGATTTGAGTAGTTAAAGTTATTACATTTGCATTTACAAATGCTCTTTTACACAACCAGTTTTACATAAAACTCTTGGTCACTACACTGTTATTTGGCTCCAAGAATTTCTCAAATTCCACCTGTCAGGTCATTTTGCACCATGACAGCAGTTTTTCCTCATTTGCTCCTTTATTAGATAGCAACATTTAGGATACAGGCAAAAAACACAGAGAAGAGAGAGGAGTTCAACAAAAAAATTCCCTGGAGGGATTTAAACCGGGGACATTGCAGTTACATGGTATGCATCCTAACCGCAAAGCCACCAGGACACCCCTCGCTCCACATTTCCCTGGCGGCAACTGAGCCTGCTAATGAGGACTGCGTGATATGGTCGAAAGCTGCACAACAAGCGAGCAAGTGGACCTTGAGTGGAGATTGTTTCTTCTGTCTCCAAAGTCAAGAATGAACTGTCAAGCTCAAATATCATGACTGATTGGCTTGTGAGGGCATCTTCAGTCATTTAGCATGAAATCATTGAACAAAATATGTTTTAAACATCATTAAGAGTTTTACCAGAGACACAGTGCATGGAATAGTTAATGTACTGCTGCGCCTGTGCATAGAGTCATGAACAGTCTATGATTGAAAGGATAAGGCTAGCGTTATTCTATATTTTTCTTATTGTCAGCAAATCCAATAAAAGTTAGTGCTTTAGTCCATCTCACAGTTCCTTCCGACAATCCCTGTTTGTCTGTGGCGAAGCACCAAGCCCATTTGTTCCTACCAAATATGTGACGGTGTAAAATGGTATAAACAATATAAAAACGGGTCACAAATACATAGTTTCCTCATTTTCTTTAAAAAGACTACATAATTTCCCAGAACAGCTGGACACTGTAGTTTTTAGCAAACATAACTCAAACAGGAGTAAATAGTGCATTTGTCGGGGACTGTTTAGCCACAGATTTGGTGCTCTAGTGAGTATTTTCAGCAAAAGGACCGTATGTGTGGGATCAACTCAAATTAAACTACAGTGCCCACGTTCATAGTAATGTAGGATCATGTCACCCAGTGCAACAGTGTGGCTCACTGGTGTGTTTTTAATAGTTAATAGTTAATAGTAATGGAGGTCTATGGCATGGAGGAATAAGATAAAAGACTGACTACACAGACAATCAATTCATTGTAGGTTTTGGTCTTTTTTGGGATTTGTTAACAATAAGAAGAACATAAAATATCACCAGACTAATCCTTTAAGTGAGCAGCTTCTGGAGAGATCAGAGGAGCAGCACGACAGGTAAACAGGTAATTCAATGTGTGTGTGTGTGTGTGTGTGTGTGTGTGTGTGTGTGTGTGTGTGCTCTCACCACTAATCGTTTAATGAGCTGGTCTCTCTCGGACAGTCTCTCCTGAAGTCTCCCCAGCTGCTGGTCGTCACATCGAGGCTCCCTCCTCCAGCACCGCTCCTCCCGCTCACGCAGCCTGCAGTTAAATCATATACACAAACACACACCTTTTCTCTCATACCCGTCCTGATGTTCCTTCAGATTATACTCATTTTAAATGACTGTATTTCCACGTGTCTGTCCTCTACTCACTCGTTCTCCAAGGCCACTATGCGAGCCTGCAGGTGCGTCTGGGCACTGCTGTATTCAGAGACCAAACTCTGCATCTCCCTCTTGTGCTCC